>SEYY01020148.1:0-10000 GCA_009176605.1 Armadillidium nasatum
AAGTGGGTTTTAAATGTTCAATAGAGACCATGACTAACCAGCCATTAGGGAGCTAAAGTTTGAAGCACAGGTCAAAACAATCAAAAACTAAGATAGGACTTGTATGAGGTGCCTCTAAAGCATTTCAAATACGACTGACTCAGAAACTCACATGGCTACATGTTTTCAAAGCTTTTGCTGATATATAAGAAGTATTCTGATGGATGCAAAGGCAGAAGCACATGAAACTCTTAAGTTCCATCATGCGAGATCTCTTCATGAAGGTGAAGTCTTGCTTCTTTTGAAGAGTAGAAGCAAAGTGATCAGCAGTACACAAAAGTTTTGCCAGTAACAGCCTGAAATAGTGAATACCTTGAGTAATTGGGGATACAACACAGGCTGAGAAGAATCATTGGCAGTGAAATCAACCAATAATTTTTTTTTTTCTGGTGGTCAAAGCAGATTTTAAGGTCCAAGGGAAACACTCCACAAGGCCATTAGACATAGGATGATAGGCAGAGGTTCAAAGTCAGTGAAAGCCAATCAGGTGAGAGTTCTGCAAAGGAATCTCTCTAAAACTGGTAGCGGACTGTAATCACTATATATATATATATATATATATATATATATATATATATATATATATATATATATATATATATATATATATATATATATATATATATATATATATAGTCTGGGATTCAGCCATTTTTTAATGACAACTAAATTTAGTCATATGTGCAAAAAAAAAATTCCATAAATTTAAAAATTAAAGTACTAAAAATCCTATTATAAAATGATATAATTAGGCTTACTACACTGAATGTGCCTACACCTTATATCGATATAAGCAAAGAATTTTAATAACATTTCTTATTTACCTTAAGCCGACTTGCTGGCCATTAGTGTATTTACCCTTTACATCAAGGTTAGATTAAATCGAACTATTTTATTAGATTAATACCAATATACTCTTATATTAATATTAATATATTTTCTTAATTATCTTCCTCCAGCTAATTTCTTACGCCATATTGTTACAATTACAGACAAAAACAAAGCTTTATGATATTTGTAAATCTATTTTACTACATTAAGTACATTTTAATTTAGCTAATTTAATTTCCAGACCCATTATTATTTTTCTTCAATATATATATATTATTTCCAGTTTATATTTTAAATAACATACCAGGTGAGACAAACCACACATATTTATCCTAAATTAATTTGGTAAAATTTTAGTAAAGAGGGCCTAGTTTTTTGTTTTTTTTCCTCTCAATGTAACTACGAAAAGGAAATATTTTCGTTTGTTTGTTTTTTTGGTTAATCGACAAACGACATTATTTTGTAAGAAAAAAAATATTAAAAAATACTTAAAAATAAAAAAAAATTAAACTAATACTAATAATTATGATGTCAGAATATCATCTACCAAAATTATAAAACTCTTTGAATATTTTGATGAGTTGCTATATTTTAAAATATGTTGATGCTAAAAATAGAAATATTAATATTTATAAAATGAGAGAGAGAGAGAGAGAGAGAGGAATGTAAATAAAAATTTTATCAAAACCACTCATGGGTTAGCGGATGAGGAGGGCGGAGCTCCTGTAGACAAACGTTCGAGTGCCATACATTTGCAACTTATTATAATAATATGCATTACTGCAGTACAGCAATTAAATAGTAAGTACATGGCACATGATCATTTGTCTATGGGGGGCTCTGCCTCCCATACCCCTGACCCGTGAGTGGTAGTAAAAAAATTTTCTCTTGTATTCCTCTCTCTCTTTCTATATATATATATATATATATATATATATATATATATATATATATATATATATATATATATATATATATATATATATATATATATATATATATATATATAATTAAAAATTTAAAATTAAAAAAAAAAATTTTTTTTTTTTTTTTTTTTAAAAAAAAAAAAAAAAAGGTAACCCATTAACATGTAAGAACTGACAACCTTTATTAAGGATGAACCGATAGTATTGGTATCGGTAGTATTGACCATTTTTGGGTATCAATATTGGTTAATATGGCCAAACTTGGCCGATACTCCTTACTTTTTGGGTGAAGAATTATGAGAAACTTTTAGATTAAAAAATAAATCTAGTTTCGATATATAAAAGTTCTAATAAGGAATTCCTTAAGCTAGCCCATAATTCGTCTTCCTAATATATATATATATATATATATATATATATATATATATATATATATATATATATATATATATATATATATATATATATAAGAAGAGTTCCTGCATATGGAGTTCGCCATCCAGCTATGGATGCCAAGCATCCCATCAGGGATGGGAGTCAGGAAAAAGTAACTGACTCCAACTCCCAACTCTCATCGTAGCTCCCAACTCCCGACTCTTGGATCGTAACTCGTAGTTAAATAATTGTTATTAAATTATTAATTAAGCAAACATTTTTGATTATCCAATTTTCTTACTTTATTATTATTATTATTAAATTATATTTCTTTGCAAAATAATTCTAAACTAAATTTCCAATAGAGGCTATTTGGAAATGTGTAAAAAGGTAGCATATATATATATATATATATATATATATATATATATATATATATATATATATATATATATATATATATATATATATATATATATATGTGAGAGAGAGAAAAAAAAAAATAGATATTTTATAATTTTTTTTTTTAAATAATAAAAAGTCTTAAAAACTAAAACGTTGGTGCAAACTATTTGAGTAAGGAAGGGAGTCGGTAGGAGTCGCTTAATTTAACCAACTCCGACTCTCCATCCCTGTTCTAAACATTTATTATTCCTAAAAGATATTTTAATTTATGAAATATACTTAGGCACAACCAAATATGAAATACATGACTAAGTATTGGTTGTACAGGGAATGCAATCCTCAGTTGCGTAGCAGTACACAAATAATAATTAAAGTATCGGTATTGACACCTAAAAAAAATTGTATCAGTATCGGTACATCTCTAACCTTTATAGGACTATGTTATTATGCGCGTTTCTGCCATAGTAAAAGATCTTGTGACGTCACATTGAAGAAAAATAATTTTCATTAGTTTTAAATTTTTTTTTTAATTATAATATTTTTTTTTATTATTTTTTATGAAATCATGTTATTCGCTGATTAACCATAAAAAAAATAAATCATTTCGTTTTCATAATTAGACTGAGTAGAAAAAAAAATTTGGGCCCCCTTCACTAAAGTATTACCATTAATTTAACTTAATCTTTTAAATCTAAATTCAATCTGTTCTGCTTCCAGCATAAGCTCGCGTCTTAAGATAACTAGCTCAAGCATGTGTACAGCAGGTCTATCCTATTCAATAAACGGTCTAAAATATCTGTAAAAATGCTTAATGATCACCACCTTACATTTACAATTAACATCAGTTTATTATTCATATTGTTCACTCTATTCATGACTTCTTTCTAAATACTGCTTTGTTACTTTCAAGTTAGGACAGTTTTGATCAGATGTCATTGTACACTTCATTTGCCCAACTGAATCATATTAACTGTCATTTTTAAGGAATATTCTTAAAAATTTGACATTTCCTTTAAAGGTTTACATTATAGGCATACTACTTTTTAACTGTGAACATAGAAAACTATAAGTGAAGGTCAGCTGGGGGCATAGGCCTATTTAGATCTGGAATAAATCATTATCATGTTTCAAAGTTCATAAGTATTATATCATATACATTGAATAGAAATTCCCAAACCATAACATTCTAAATATCTACAAATTAATAATTAATGTACAACTTTAGGGTACTTAAACTAAATGAATATTATCGTAGAATAGGCCAAGCCTATTCTAAGTATATTAGTTGGTTTGATACGAGATTGGGAATAAATTTTTCAAGTACTAATTTTTTACCCATAGTTTAACTAACCATTGGAAAACCGAGAAATTTCCATGGAAACAAGAAACATTTTTATATGTGAATTTAAATTAAATAAAATAAGTAAATTATGGCAGTAATTAAGTTATGATATAAATTAAGACATCATTAAACAGATATAAAATAAATTCATTTTTTAAGGCAAATGTTATTATAATTTGGAGATTTGACATGATATTTAAATTCAATTTTACAAGAGTTCTTCTCTTAAATATACCAGAATATTTTGATTGGAATAGATTCTTATGGTGGTTACAATTGTCGAGAACCATCTTCAATCTTCATAGTGACCAAAAAGATCTTTTGTAACATGTCTTTATCAATTAAATTTCCTGATTCAATCTAAGGTTCCGAAGAAGCCCAAAGATTGTTCTAGAAAACGATTTTTGATGTCGGCGGACTTTAGTGTATCTTAACAAACTTATAAACTTGATGTATAAGTTCATATGATGTCTTTGCAAGCTAAATGCTAAAATGTGTTCTACTGTCTTTACTGCTACATGTCAGAAACAACAAGAATCATTTTTAAAATTTCCCAATTTTTTGAGATAGTATCTGATTTTTTCCTTCACAAATCATGTCCAATCAAGAGTTTCATCTCAGACCTATTTAAAATAGCAATTTCATTCGCATTTCTTGGAGAGGGCCAGATGATATCCTTCGATTGTCTGAAACCCAGGGAGGTGTGTCCAAGAGTTGTTCATAAAACGATGTTCTTATTGTCTCAATAGTTCTTTCATGTGACTTTTTGAAAGACTCAAAAGGGTTCCTAACCTAATGAGGTAGTCTCAGCCCCTTTTTTATGAGGCAATTTGCCTTTTAATTTTTGGCATGCTCTGATGCTCCGGCATCCGTATCAGAGTAACTGATATGCTGCCCTAGCTGCAGTTGAACGGGTAAACATTCCTAGACCAACTTTGACTCATAAATGTGTGTGTTTAAAGTTTCTTTGACTGCTTGGTGTCCGTTGCCAGAGCAAAATTTGATTCACGCATCGCTTTTTATAAGTTTTCCAGAGAACACTATAATATGAACTTTATCTTGAAAGATGCTCACAGGTCCATCTATCACAAATCCATCTGTGATTCGTGAAATAATTTCTGAACTGAATTTTAAGTTTCCATTTTCGATGTTGACGTTCAGTAAGAAGAATTTTGCACTTCTTTCCGAAGCATTTAATCGGCACCAGACTCAAGACTGTCATGGCCATCTTTATCTCTGGTACATCATCAAATATACGATAATGCCTGAGATCAATGTTTTAATTTAGTTGAACATGCAAAGTCAGTTTTGCTGCACATGCTATAACCTCCTCCTCAACATACAAATCTAGGAAATAGGCCTAGCATTGTCGCTAGGCATGCAATTTCTTCAATTTGTTTTATGGTGTCCCTTGCTTATCCTTTTGTTCTCCAGACAAAAGAGACAAACGTAAATACAGATCTAAATCAACAGTCAGATACATCCAATAGGCCTCCTTCGTTTTTACCGCCATGTCTTATCGAGTATTTTCCGACATATTCATAGATGTACATAGAACCAGTGGCGGCTCGTGTAAACTTGGCAAGGAGGGGCTGCAAGTTTATATATATATATATATATATATATATATATATATATATATATATATATATATATATATATATATATATATATATATATATATATATATATATATATATATATATATATATATATATATATATATATATATATATATATATATATATATATATATATATATATATATATATATATATATATATATATATATATATATATATATATATATATATATATATATATATATATATATATATATATATATATATATATATATATATATATATATATATATATATATATATATATATATATATATATATATATATATATATATATATATATATATATATATATATATATATATATATATATATATATATATATATATATATATATATATATATATATATATATATATATATATATATATATATATATATATATATACAAACGCACCTTATTTATTCTTGAAAACTTGCTTATATTCTTATTTAAAAATAAGATTAGTTCTTCGAATTTTAGATGTTGAAAAGTTTTCAATTATTTTTTCATTGAAATCTGGTATTTTACAGACCATTTCGCTCTCTATTGAAAGCATCGTTAATACATTCAATCTCTCGTTGCACATGGTACTACATTTAAAGTTTTTATTCTCTTCAAAGTCGAGAAACATCTCTCTGCTTCAGACGTCGTCATCGGAGTTGTAATTGCTTTCATATAAATAATGTTTTAAAAGCATACTGTCATATTACACCAAATTATATAAATTTCACATTTTTTTTACACTATTCTTACTCAATCGCTAAATTTATCTTCCTTCAAAATTGGAAAAATTTATCTCACAAAAACAGACGCTGCCAAACGTACGTCTTTCAACATAAAAAAAAAAACAATTATTACGTACGTATTAAAATTATTATAAGATTTTTTTTCTATTCCCAATTATTCTTACTTAAAATTCTGAAAGGATTACAAAATTGTTATCCTTTTTAAAGTATGTTTAGTAGTTTTTGTAATATTTAAGTATGTAGAAGTGCAGTCTGGCATAATGTTATGTTATATATATATATATATATATATATATATATATATATATATATATATATATATATATATATATATATATATATATATATATATATATATATATATATATATATATATATATATATATATATATATATATATATATATATATATATATATATATATATATATATATATATATATATATATATATATATATATATATATATATATATATATATATATATCGAACAAGAAAAAAAAACACATATATAAATCTTGTAATTTTTCTTCCACAATTAAAAAAACAACCTCCCTCGACATGAGACTTTAAACAACTGTCTTAGTCTGTTTATATTCATTTTGATCTGTACTTAAAAGGACAGAAAGACAAACTAGATACTTGATAAAAACTGCTATTGCAATTTTGCATTTTTTTTTCGTAAGTTGCCATATCTGTCTTATTATTTAAGAAGTGATAAGTTGGCCAAAATTAGGACTGAAATTTTACAGCCCATATTTTATATAATGGCAATGCTTGAAAAATAATATCGTACCCAAAAATTTGCAGTTGCAAAATGCATTTACTTCTTATTTTCTTTAATGATTTATACTTTTATATGTATTAAGTTGTTAAAAAATGAATTTAAATCACTTTTCTCTGACAAAAATTTCATATTTATATCAACATCCTACGCCTGGTATTTTTAATTTGGAGGGGCTGCAGCCCTGGAGCCCATAATGACGAGCCGCCACTGTATAATATATATATATATATATATATATATATATATATATATATATATATATATATATATATATATATATATATATATATATATATATATATATATATATATATATATATTGGCATATTATTTGTCATAAATGATATATTACATAGGGCAGGACATACAGACAAACAGCTATTCTTACCCAGGCCTTTATTTACATGTATAACACACTGTACAGTTCGTGCTACAATACACGAGATAGAATCGATAGAGTGAGACCACAAATTTTATTACATGTGTAGTCTACATAATGGAACATAGTCTTTTCTGAATGGTAGCAAGGAAAATATTCATACAGTATTAATAAAAATTTTGTCTTAAATTTTAATTTAAAAAAGGACAGAAAACTGCTTCAAATTTCTTAAGTAAAAAAAAAAAAAGAAGTAATAAAAACTAAAAAAAATATTGATGATTCGATATTTAGGGAAAAATATCGATATATTGATATATCGGCTTTAAAAATATTATCGATATTTTTCGATACTATTGTAAAAAATATCGATATATATCGAAACTCTTTCGGTATCGTGGGTATCCCTATTTGAAATTGAGCCTTGAGGCTACCCTCCTAGCATTAGGCATTAGGTGTTGTTGAGAATTTTCTTTAAAATTGAAAGGAATAATAGAGGGTGGAGTCATTTCCATAATAGCAAATTGGGTTTTAAATGAGATTGATGGTCATTAATTAATTAAAATTAAAAAAAAATGAACACTGCACGCAATAGTTGGTGTAAAATGATCGGAAGGGAAATTAAAAAAAAAAAAAAAAAAATTCTGCCGACGGTACCTCAACTCCTAGATCAAATATTTGCTTCTACTACCAATCTAGACATTCTGAAGTTATTACTCTAAATTCGCACCCTCTCCCAGCTCATAAAAGCCTAATGTTGCATTTTCTTCTCAAGAAGACAATTGTGTCATAAATTGTGGAAAATTTTCTATATGTATAGAACAGCCGTTAAAAGTTCACTCATTCTTCGTTTTGTTTTCAAATCGTTTAACCATTGGTTTAACTTTTTAATGTTATTTAAAAAAAAATTAAAAAGTTTTATTAAATGGTTTCATCTATATAGTTGCAAGTACAGGAAAGCGAGATGCTTCTTTTTTCAAAGTAATAAATGTTTAGAAAAACAGTACACCCGAGTCTAATTCTTGTTTGAATGACCCTGGAAATGCTTGAGAGTATATGAAAGACTCTTGTCAGTGTTCAAAAAGAGGTTTTAATTAATATAGGAAAAATTTTTTTTTTTTTTTATATACCATCTTTCTTTTCAAAATCTGTGGCAGTCTCTGAATAATAACCTGAAATTCAAATTCTGAAATTTTTATATTCACTTATTAGATTATTCAAACAATATAATAAATTAGAATGGTGGGAATTTTTTATTTTTATTTTATTTTTAACCAAATTTACTTACGATATCTGAATATACTAAAACCACCTACTTTATAATCAATGACCTTGTTAATATTAACCAGGTTTTTATTAGCTCCAGGTCTTCTATCATTATCTTAAGCTTAACAAACGTAAAATATTGATAACCTAATTATTTTTCTTTTGTTGGACATTTGAAATTATTTATCAAAATTTAGTCTACCTGAACAAGATTTTAAATTTAGATAAATACTTTCAAATGTCCAACAAAGGAAAAATAATTAGGTCATCAATATTTTACATTTGATAATTACCAATATAATCATTTTAATTTTTTGTATACTTTTCTTATTTCTATACAGATTTTTCACTTTTCTTGATATGAGTAGGCATTGCACATTTATACAAAGTTAATCAGTAATTGAATTCAGGAAGAAATTTCAAGATCAAAACAGATGGAGTCGATTAAAGTAAGTCTTTAAGCAGTATTATGATATATGGAATGTTTTGGAATCTGAGGAGTTTTAATTTTAGAATCATGGAATTTTTACCTGGATTCAGGTTTGAAATTGGGGGGAAAGGAATAATACCATCTGAAATGAATTTGAAAGTTGAAGTATGAGGCTTTCATGTGTAGTTTCTGTAATTTTTTATTTGGCATTGTAGTTGAAAATCAGGCTGAAGTGGTGTTTTATTTAAGTTAATGTTTCAAAAATATTTTTATTTTGATAGTTCTCTCTATTTCACCAAGTACCTAATACAGTACTTATATAATTTTTAACTCAAATTGCAAATAATTAGGATGTATAAATAGGAATTTCAGAGAAAGAGCATGATTGACTTATTGAAAATGCCCTGTTGACCAAAAGGCTTTGCTGAATTTAGACTTCTTTTAACATAAAAAATATGGTAATTTTCATTCTTAAGTTTTCTCAGATTAAATTTCATATGTAAATAGTGATTGCCATTGTAATTTTGGAAATGTATATAGTAAACATGTGGGACTACTTTCAATAAGATCTAATCTTAGTAGCTTTATACTGTATATAGACACCAGTATATTATACCATACTAGAAGTTTAGGCTGCTATAACTGGATTTTCCAGAACTTTAAAAAGCTGCAGTGAGAAATAGAATATTGATATATTTTGCAAATCCAGTATGAGAAGTGGAACATATTTGCTTTTTCTTTACTGATTTAACAGGATTTTAAGGTGCAGCTAAAATTTATATGGGGTTTTGATTGAGGTTGGAAACTGAAGTTTAGTTCAAATCGTTTAAGTTATCATTATATAAAAGTTGT
>SEYY01020148.1:12500-25000 GCA_009176605.1 Armadillidium nasatum
TTTTTTTTTTTTTTTTTTTTTTTTTTTTTTTATATTTTTATATTTTCTTTCAAAAAAAATAAACTTTTTATATTATATATATATATATATATATATATATATATATATATATATATATATATATATATATATATATATATATATATATATATATATATATATATATATATATATATATATATATATATATATATATATATATATATATATATATTTCATTACTGTTATTATTTGGATTGATCTTCTGATATATGAAGGATCGAGAGAATTGCAAGGGATATTTTTCATGATGTAAGAGATGAACCTTTGATTGCTTTGTGTGTCCTTAAAGGAGGGTATCGCTTCTTCTCAGATCTCTTGGAGAAATTAACCTCTTTTAATAGAACTCATGGGACTGTTTCTGTACCAATCAGCATTGATTTTATCAGATTGAAAAGTTATGAGGTTGGTTGTATTTTATTTTAAATATTTTATCAAAAATTAATATTGACTGTGAATATAAATGTATTTTTATTTTTTTTTAAAGACCCTTATTTATAATTTTTTAAAAATATTAAGTTTTTGCTTTTTTTCTGGATATTTTTTTACTGTATTGTAATTATTTGACAGGGTAATTTCTTCTAAAATATATTTTAGTATATTACTCCCATAGCGCTCTCAATAATGTCATCTTACATGCTTTACACTGAGTAATGCAAGAAATTGTAGAATAATTTTGCATAAATTTGGATAGAATGATTCCTCAACTGGTACAATTAAAGTAATTGGAGGTGATAATCTTGATCGTCTAAAAGGGAAAACTGTTCTTGTTGTTGAAGACATTATAGACACAGGAAAGACAATGCAACGTTTGATTGAATTATTAAGTGAAGCAAAACCAAAATGCGTCAAAGTTGCTTCACTTCTTGTTAAACGAAGAGATGGGAAAATTGGAATGAAACCAGACTGTAAGATAATTTTTATTATTATTATTACTATTTTTATTACTTTATTATTATTATTAGAATTAGGATTATTACCTTACTACTACTACTAATTATTATTATTATTATTATTATTATTATTATTATTATTAAAGATTTCTTCCTCCCCCTTGTAATCAAACTACCTTGGTGTGGCGGGGGTAAATATAAATATGCCGTGTTTTGGAGTATCTCCAAAAGTTTTTAATTGTGTTTGTTACAGTTTGGTCTCTTTATAGTTATTCTTTTATTTATCATTTTAATTATTAATTTTGTTGTTACCAACCCTATTACTTTATTATTCTAATAGTTATTACTAATTTTTGACATTATTATTATTTTTTTCATTATGATTATTATTTATTGTCAGTACTACTTAGTTATAGACATTATTATTCTCATTGACATTTTTGTTGTTGTTCTCTTTCACTCCCAACCATCTTCCCATGGGAATTTTGCCCCCCCCCCCATCTTTTTCCCTTACCTTCTAATGTATGTAATTACTGTCCCTTTACGTGGAGCCTCACACCCCGTTTTCTCTTCTCCACTTCAGATAGTCTTTGCGGCGCAGATACAGTGATAGTCTCTTTCCAATCCAAAATTCCTTCCACTATTGGTGAGGTTATATTTGAAAACCGGGTCCGGTTATGTAGTTTGGTGGAAATGCCTTTTATGACAAAGTGAAAAATAAAAAATCACTCAATGAAAAAGAGACTTCAATTTCTAGTTTGGTTCCCCACTTGACAACTCCCAAGCCCCTTTAAGACTGGGAAAGATCAAGGAATTTGAGGCTTTTAAAATGAAATGGTGAGAAATTCCATTAATGCACCGAATCCCAAGTTATTCCGAGATAGTATACCTGGGATCCATCCTGTTATTCCCGAAAGGATGGAGTTGACCTATTTTTCAACCATCCACTCAACACCAAAGTTTTTGAACGTTTCCTTGTCCGCAGATACTCTTTCCACGATGTCGTCTCCAACCGCTAGACCTTTTGTCATACTCTCTACCATGAACTCTTGGTTATACCTCATACTCTCTCTATTTTTACTTATAATACACGACCTCACAACCCTTAACATCCCTTAGCTCTCTTCACCAGCGATTCTTTGGAATCTATTCTTGGTATGACATCCTCAGGTGCCCACTATGAGGAATGATTCCCTGCTGACATAAGCTACCTTAAGAAATCAAAGATAAGTGTTGGACCTATTATCTCATGTGAGGAAAGTCTCCATCATCTCTACATTAGATAATATTTGTAGTACCTCGATAAGAATAGTGTATCCCACTGAAATTTATTCGGATTCGGCAGGTAATACCTTGGTCCGCTTATAAACACAGGTTCCTTGGACTAATGTATGTATACTGTATAATTTAGAACTCACATCTACTTCATACTTTTAACAACTTTTATCCTTTAACATAGATCATAATTGGGTTTACAGTATTCTCAGTTTATACTTTTATATCACCATAGCATATCAATCTCTTGTACAAATTTTTGGGCAAAAGTGTAACACAATCTAGGTCAACCTTGACTTTTGCATTTGCACTAATATAAACTTTGGGAATAGAATTGTAATATGATCTGACCAATGTTGAGGTACGTTAAGATCCCTTTTCATCAGTTGTGTAGGAAGAATGTTGATGAATTTCAAGATTCAAGACCCTGCCTCATAATATAAAGCTTAACCTTCGTGACAGGTGTACATTTATATTCCTGGTGGCAAGGTAAATACAAAATTTAAAAAAATTGTTTGAATTTTTTTGCGTTAGTGTTTATTTTAAGAGGTGTTTGCATTATTTTCAAAATTGTTGAATCATACAACTATTTGAAATTCATATCTACAGAAGATTATGATGTTGATTCTTGCAGCTTTCGTTTCTACGTTATTGTATTTTGTTGAAATGGTCCCTACTTAAATTGAACATAAGATGGAAACTATTCCTAATTCTTTAAGTAAATGAAATATTAAAATACTTAGAGCGAAATTTCCAATGGTTTTAAGAAATTTTATTGTTTAGCATTTTTATTGTTTATTGTTAATTGTTTTATATTTCGTTAGTGATATTTTATGCTCTAATTGAAAACTTCTCTTAGCTGAATTAACAACCATTGATTGATTCCAACGGGCTATTTATAGTTTGAATGTACCAAGTTTTATAAACTATATTTCAGGAATTAAATTCATGTAGTATTTATAAATTCTGAAATTATTATTATTATTATTATTATTATTATTATTATTATTATTATTATTATTATTATTATTATTTAGTAGTAGTATGTTGGTTTATAAAGTAATGTGAAGTTATTGTTTACGCATATAGATTGTGGATTTGAAATCCCAGACAAGTTTGTCATTGGATACGCCTTGGATTACAATGAATATTTCAGGGACTTGAATGTAAGTGTTTATCCCATAAGGATTTTTTTTTTCTTTAAATTAATCATACGTTGTGTGATATTTATATATATATATATATATATATATATATATATATATATATATATATATATATATATATATATATATATATATATATATATATATATATATATATATATATATATATATATATATATATATATATATATATATATATATATGTCCAAGTCACTCTAAATCCTATTTTATAGAAATATAATAATAAATTTTTCAATCATATAAGTTTTTGCATATAATAATAATAATAATAATAATAATAATAATAATAATAATAATAATAATAATAATAATAATAATTAAAATTTTAAACCACAAAGAGAAATGGGAATTTCGTTAGAGTAAGTAAATTTTAAGTAAAATAGAAAATTGATAGTGAAATAATGATAAAGCATGTAGTTTACTAGGGTTGAAATAAAATTAGCTATTCTCATAATCCCCTTAATTACATAATAGAAAAATTACAAGTAAAATACATCAAGTCACTTCAGAGTTTGTTGGAATGAAATGCTGTGTGCCCCAAGGTAGCATCCTCTGTCTTTATATTCAAAAATCATATATATAATCTTTTATATGGATTGGCTTCCACTTATACAATATATTTTTGTTCTTTATGGTTGATTGTGCATTTTGATTTTCTAATACAAGTCTTCGGATTTTTTTTTTTAATAACTCTAGAAGTTTTATATTCGTAAGTGAAATAATCAGAGACATGCAATTTAAATATTTCTGTTAACAACTATTGTTTCGTCTTCATAAGATGTTCTCTAACTGGTCCTCTTCATGTAACCATGCGTGGGAATAAATTCAGACACACAGGCTCGAAGATAATTCTCGTATTATATTTTAATTAATAGTTAGCATGAAATGAAGCCAAATGTCAACTTTAACAAAGGTAAAGCAGAGAGACCCATGGTATTTGTAAAATATTTAGGAAGTAAGAATTGGGGATCAAGTAGAAGAATTCTATTGAATCTTGATTAAAATATCAATTAGTTAGGTTTTATTTTGACTTCCTCTTAAAGATTAATGTGCAATTTTTGATCTCTGTCAAAATTAGAAGCTAGACCGGCTGTTGGATCTTTCTGTTGTAAAAATTGGAACTTCTTAAAATCCGAAACCAATTTCATTAACAGTATAAAAAAAATGCATGAGTATAAATATATAGCTGTAAAAAAAAAAAACAAAAAAAAAATTAAAGTTATTAAAATATTATATAATTTTTTTTTTTTAGTTAAATATTTTATTTAGGATTTATTTCTTCTGTTCAAAGACTTGCATAACTGGATTGAAATATATCAGTGAAATCTTGGCTTTAACTCAAATAGTTTTCATTAACTCCCGATTTAGAATTGCAACAATTATGTTTTCTTTGATTACAATTTTATAGGCATATATATATATATATATATATATATATATATATATATATATATATATATATATATATATATATATATATATATATATTATATATATATATATATTATTACTTAACCCAGCATATATGTGTCATTAACGAGAGAGGAAAGAAAAAATACTTAAAAGATCATTGAAGGAAAAGGAAAACAAAAAATTGTATTGGTGGAGGTTTTCCTTTGGCAATAACAAGTTTGGGTAATTTTGTATATATATATATATATATATATATATATATATATATATATATTATATATATATATATATATATATATATATATATATATATATATATATATATATATATATATATATATATATATATATATATAATATATATATATATATATATGATCGTGTTAAAAAGCATTACCATACTCATCCTCTGGGTATGTGACAATTTTTTAAAACCATTTCCATTAAAACACTACAAAAGAAAAGATTAAAATCAATAAACGAAGCAACTATAACAGAAATTTGCAAAGAAGATTAAAAGCCAACACATTTCCTAACCACTTCATGGTTCCTTGTCAAGTCAAAAAGTAAGAGAAAAAGACGAGCCATGCTCCCGAAGCAAATAACTGTATGATTAGAAGCATAAAAGGAAAGAGCTATAAAATTGGCGACCAAAAAGGAGGGAAAGAATCCTTCCAGGCACTTAGTGATGTTTTTTAGGGCACACTTAAAGAAATTCTTTTGTGATATCAATATCAAAACTGGTGAACCAAATGTTTAAAACATGTATTCCTTATAAAATAGGATTCAATACGGAGATTAAATTTTTTTGTTTTGCAATTGAAGATGAAAGTAACATTTTTTCCAATCAATTGTGTGTTTATTAGTTATATACCTAAATATTGCATAACTGAGATTTCATCTTCAAACATCTGATTTATGTTGTTCAATTGAAAATTTTATTTTGAGGGTTTCACTGAAATATATTTCACATGGGGATTTTTATTCACCCCCCCCCCTTCCCCCGATCTTTCGGTAGATGTGATATTGTTGTGGATTAGTTGTTTTATGATTGTATTAAGAAAAGTAAAAATGATATTAATATTTTATATTTTAGATAAAGTGAACTATAATTTCGGAATAGAGTCCTTGAATGAAACAAAGATATGGGAATTAGATTGAATATATGGCCTTGGTTTCTGATTGATGTAAAATTGCTTTTTTGCTTTTTTATATTTTTTGATGTAGGAGGAAGGAAGGGGTAACCCAGTTTACAGAAATTGGTGAAAAACATAGACGATTTCATTGTCAAAAAAGGGAATCATTAAATTTTATAGAACTGGAGAAATATATATATATATATATATATATATATATATATATATATATATATATATATATATATATATATATATATATATATATATATATATATATATATATATATATATATATATATATATATATATATATAGAGTAATGGGAAAAAACCATGTAGAAGTTGGTCGCATGATGTTAGTTTTCCGTATATTTTGTGAAGGAGGCTAGTGTTTTTTTTTGTTACCCCCACCATTTAAATTTTTTAAATGGCTCGTCTTTTCCTCATATTTTGCCTTGATAAGGAACCATGAAATGGTTAGGAAATGTACATTGGCCTTAATTTTCTTTATTTTCTTTTTTTTATTTCTTCGGTTTTTAATTTTAATCTTTTACCTTTTAATATTATATATATATATATATATATATATATATATATATATATATATATATATATATATATATATATATATATATATATATATATATATATATATATCACAAAAAGTAAAAAAATTTACTGTTATGATTTAAGGTTGATAAAGATCAATAACGTAAGGATGAAGAAACGTTTCTTACAAACTCAGGTCGATGGAAAGCAGTTTTGATGTAGGCTTTTGTTTACGCTCTAAACATTTTCCTTGTCTCCTCACCTTATTATTTCTGTGTCTCCACCACTCTTTGATATCCTTCATCCAATTTATGTTTAATTGTTAAATGTATTTTGCATTGTGAACAATATGCAGTCACCTTATCTCTTATCATGCATATATCAGTAAGAACAAACAAGGTTTGATAATACTTTTAAATTATTCATCAATTATTGTTTTTTGTTTTTTTCTAGCTATCTTATTTTCACGATTTACATAACACATGCACATTTTTTAAAATTTATTTTAGATCACCTTGATCCACTCTAAAAAAAACTATATATATCTATATATATATATATATATATATATATATATATATATATATATATATATATATATATATATATATATATATATATATATATATATATATATATATATATATATATAATATATTAATAGAAACTTGCAAAGAAGATTAAAAGCCAACATACATTTCCTAACCACTTCATGGGTGGTTTTCTTCCTCTTTTCTCTTTTATATGTGCCCCCTCCTTGAAAAGGGCTCTGCCCATGAGTGATGACAAAAAAAAAAAAAAAAATTAAAAATAAACGCTGCCATATATGTCCTTTAATATGTTTACTTATGTAAACAATATTTCAGATATGGGGAATACGGACCAAACATGAGGTTAACCTCATATTTGGTCCGTATTCCCCATATCTGAAATAAAATAAATTTGCATCAGTTTCCTATACAGGGATCTAAAATGCGCTCCTATGTGTCCATATACGATTTATACGTTAGCCTAAACATTTCTATTCCAGCAATCTTAATTAATGAGCTATTAGTTATGTTTAAGTTAATTAACGCTATGGATATAACTTTCTCATATGCAGTAGTACTAGCTCGATCTCCAGATGCGCGAGACGATTCTTTGCCTTCATGTTATTGATTATATATATATATATATATATATATATATATATATATATATATATATATATATATATATATATATATATATATATATATATATATATATATATATATATATATATTGTAAAAACTGCTATGTGCCTATAATTACAATAAGGTGTTAATGTGTATTATTAAATAGTTTAAGATGTTTTCAAAATAATTGTAAAATAGCTTTTAATGAAGTTGATATAACTTTTACATTTCAAGGCATTTTATAGCATTCCAGTATTGAGTTCGATGTCATTACTTTGTATCAATTTTTTTCCCCCCGAGAATTAATATTTAATTACGCCATTCCAGTGTTCATTTCATACAAATGAATTTACTTTTAATCTAGATTAGTTGTAATATAAAGTTTTTTTAATTATAATTTGTTGGCATATTTAGTTATTAAGGTTAAAATTAACGATTAGCACTAACAGGTTACAATATAGAGATTGTTGAATTTGAATTATTTTCTTTAAACTAACAATATAAGGCTCCTTACTAGTGATGTGTAGGCTAGAGTAATTTATCCTATCATGACAAATTTTATTGACTTTAAAAGAAAATTCTTATTATAGTTCTTTTTGTTCAGTTGAATTTTCCATTCTGTAAGATGTTACCATATAGATCTTCTTTCAGTCATAAAACGCATATATTGCATCCTGTTTACCTCTTACATTCGAAGATCTTAGCATTGTGATATAGTAGCCATATTACCCGTTTATCATTGAATGCTTATATGATAATAGTTCATACTGTGATACGTTATATTTTACTGTTCATTCCTCCTTTATGTATTATTATTGTTAACAGTTGTGTCAAGTTGATAATCCTCTCAAGGGTTTAACACATAAAGTCTATTATTATTATTATTATTATTATTATTATTATTATTATTATTATTATTATTATTATTATTATTATTATATTATTATTATTATTATTATAATTATTATTATTATTATTATTATTATATTGAAAAAAATTTAAAATTTTGAAAAAAATATATTATATATATATATATATATATATATATATATATATATATATATATATATATATATATATATATATATATATATATATATATATATATATATATATATATATATATATATATATATATAGTTCATGTAGGACCAACAAAAATGTCTACGTTTGTCATTATATAATTTATTAATTTGATCTTGAGTTTCAAGAACATTAGATCCTCCCTCAGGTAAGGTCCTCGTATGCGTTATTCGTAATTCCTCCAAGCTTATATCAACCTTAGACACTTGTCAGATTGCTATTGGTTAAATTCACTTTGATTATATAAGTCTTGAATATATAGTAATTATTATTTTTTTTAAAAGGATAGTAGTCCCCAGATGTAACTTTAAAGTTTTAAAAAAATATAATCAAATTTTCTGATGGTATACTGTATATGAATTAGCTTTGGAATTGTAGATTTTTATTTTAAATAAAAGTTTTACTGTTATATATATATATATATATATATATATTATATATAATATATATATATATATATATATAATATATATATATATATATATATATATATATATATATATATATATATATATATATATATATATATATATATCAAACAACGAACCTCCTCCTCCACTCCCCCATCATTATTTTAGAGTTGATGGCCTCCATTGATGGGGTTGGTGTCACTAAGACTCCCCAGGCTTACTCTAGTGCATAGTCTTTTTTCATTAATTTCTGCAAAGTCAGCTCATATATTGTAATTTATACTTTGTTTGAGGTCACCATTTTTCTTCTAGACCTCACTAGTTGTTCTTGAATGAAACTCAACTCAGGTGCTTGAGCATTCCGACAGCAACTATTCTCTGTTCATTCTTCCTGTCTCTTTCCTTAATTTTCAGCAAAATGCTGTTGAGAATATGTGTTAAATTTTGATAATTTGTTGATAATTTTCTTTTCATTCATATCCTTCCCTAAATACAAGTTTCTTCAGAGTATTTATTTTGAACTCTATCGGATTACTTTTTTTCTTCTCTTTCTTGATGTTTCTCTTCTAAAATCTCTGTTTTCTTCTCATATATATATATATATATATAATATATATATAATATATATATATATATATATATATATATATATATATATAATATATATATATATATATATATATATATATATATATATATATATATATATATATATATATATATAATGTTGGGTATTAAAAAATCATATTGTTTAGTGTGCTTTTTAGTATTTAAATGTTGTATGTTATTGTTCATTGCTCAAATTTTGTAGATTTAAGGTTATAATAATATATATATATATATATATATATATATATATATATATATATATATATATATATATATATATATATATATATATATATATATATATATATATATATATATATATATATATATATATATATATATATATATATAAGGAAAAAGTTTTCTAAAAATAAATTTATTTTAACAATCTTGTATAAATTCCTGAATTTTAAAACACTATTTTGCTTGAAATTACAAAATTAATTACTGTGTAAGTTGTAAGGTGAATATTAAAATACGGATCTTTTTAGACTGGCTAGAGTAAAAGCCCAAGGAAGAGTGAGAAAGAAAATTAAACTGGCATTAATTTTCTTTACACCTGGACAAAAAAACATATCACATGGAATTTAGTGTTAGGCGGCCAACTATACAATTAAGATTAGATCGTATTACATTTGTAGGAATTCAAACGCAACAACACTAGTAAGTTTAAACAGTAAAATAACCAACAAACTTAGCCAGTATGCATTAGGCACCATGGTAAGTCCGTGTGTATACCTCTCAAACTCCAGCATAGATCATTCTCTGTCTGAGTGCATATCTAGCACTAAAGGATTCCATAGTCACGCAAGTGTATGTCGTCATTTGGCTTAAAGTATCTGAAGAATGGAGAAACACAAAACAAGAAAATAGAAACTTGTGACGATGGCGGTCACTCTATTGGAAAAATATCCTTATCGCACATTATCAATGTGTTGAATCCTCCGCAAGTTCAGAAGACTGGCAGCAACTGTAGAAGACTAGGAAACTGTTGCAAGAGCTACTTCGGTGAGGAATGACAGAATTCTCCATTTGGCAGTTCTGCGAAATCGGCGAAAAAGGTGTATTCAAATACAAATCCTGCTCTATTGAGTCAGATATGTACCCATTTCCGGCCGTACAGTTCGAAAAAAGATTACATGAGGCTGGAATGACTCAGGCGATCTCCCACTTGCACTCTTCTCACAGGTTGATATTGAGTTGTCCAGTTGCAGTTTGCACAAATGTATGAAAATTGGCGCAATGGAGTAATGTTCCTGTCACTGATGAGTCTCGGTTCACATTTCAAAAACCCGACGGACGGATGCTAGTGTGGAGACGTCCAGGGTAGCACTTTGCCTCGTGCAACATTTATCCAAGGTCCCCTTTCGGAGTTTTCTCTGCGATGGTGTGGCTGCCATAAGCTTGGGATCCCGTACATAGTTGCATATTTTGAACAAGGGGATTCTAACGGCAGAAAGGGATGTGGACTACATCCCTCTGGGATATGTAGTGCCTTTCATTCATTCTTTTAATCGCATGATAATTCCAGACCGAACAATGCAACGATCGTCCACCTGTAACTCGAAGGGGTTAGAATTTACCTGCTCGTAAGTGCAAAAAAATCAAAACTTGAATCACATAGAACATATTTGAGATATATTTAGGAGGGAGGCGTGTCAGAGTCCGGGTACATGCACCGTCTCGACACTTGGAGCTGATGGGCGCATTGACGGAGGAGTGGGACATTATCTCGCTAGACTGGACTCCATCACCTGTATTGTTTCATCAATGGAAGGTTAGAGAAAATACGGAGAGACGGAGGAGCAACCACTCTATAAAATTGAGATCTTATATTTTGCGGTTAATGCAAATATCATAAATACCGGATTCTTACCAAATTTCCACCAGAGTTGGGAAATTTTCCAGAAGGGTTGAATTAAAGGTAGACATGTTCCAATAAAGTAAAGAAAACGTAAGATTGAACATAGCGACAAAGTCTGGGGTCAGTGAGTCGGATAGAGAAAGAATGAGACTGTATTGAAAGGGGTGTTGCACTAGTCTTTCTCAATGATAGAGGAGGTATACGACTTAAATTCAAAATCAATGTCCGTTGTAATAGCAATAGTATAATGAGAACTACTCAATTCGACGGAGAGAAAGAGTGGAGAAAGTTGGTGAGAGCGAAGCGGTTGAAAAGATGAAGAACCCTCGACTTCATCTTTTTAATGAGAATTTCGTGAATGCAACCACCCTAGAAGCATATTCGATGCAGAGATAATCAACTTGGGAAACGTGAATTAATTCTGAAGGCACCACAAAATACTCAACCTCTTAGAAACTTTATTACAAAGAGAGAAAAAACAACTAAGAAACAATTAAAAATATTTAGAATATACAAAGGTTTGAGTTGTGTGTTTTTGAAGATGTAATAGTTAAGCGGAATAGTTTGCGTTGAGTAGAAAGATGAAGGAACTGCTTCTTTGAGGCATTGGAAATGTTTTCCTCTTCCCCAATTAGAAATTCGAGAAAAATCAGAGGTTAGTTGCTCTAACTCCACCCTCCTCCTCATTGAAAAGAGTAATGAAAGATGGTGTCGTCATCAAAGGAGTGGGTAGGTGATGAAGTAATATAGAGATCTTGAATGTAAAGTAAAAAAAAGTGGGATAGAACAAAAATAATGTCTTTAATAGATATTACATTGTTAGGCGTAAATGAGTTGAAGGTGAAGGAATTACTCCGGATTAGAAAGTAAGAAGGTGATCGAA
>SEYY01020148.1:32500-50041 GCA_009176605.1 Armadillidium nasatum
ACCTCTTTTTTTATATAGGCTTACCTCTTGTTCTTGACCGAAATTCAAGTCAGCAATCCTTTTCTGTTTCTTCTTGCTGTCTTTATTCTCAGTTTTTGGCCGAAAGCTGTTATGGTGTATATTTGCGCAACGATGTTGTTTGCTCTCTTGTCTTTAATTTGGAGTCTTCCGAATTTTCCACTTTGAGGCTTAGGCTGTTTATTTATTTCCTAATTATGTGTCTATCCCATCCCAGATTCTTCGGCTATGTAAACTCCAAAATAGAGCACCTTCTCCCTTCTTTCCCTGAAATCATCGTTTTAAGTGATTTCAAGTTCACCACCATCAGTAGCTTTCTTCTAGTTTTCATGACAGAGCCGGTAAACTTGCCTTACTTCTCTTCATCCAAAATGACCATGTGCAGTTGGTGTAGTTCCTTACTCGTATCACTTATAATCTTGGAGGCCAACCCAACATTCTACACCTTTTTATAAACTTCTGATATTTTACCTTATACTGTTAAAACTCTATCCATTCTGGACACCTCCGATCAATTCCTTATTTAGTATCATCTACCTTTTCAATTCTTCCGCAAGAATTAAAGACCCCCGCCTAATCGAGAAAATGGTTGTGGCATTTCTTAACTGCAAACTGGTTGGACTTGCGGTTCTATTTCTTTGATTTTCATGGAATGACTATTTCTTACGTGGGAGGGATCCTTTGTGGGAGTACCGAAAACATAATCCGAGGTGATTCTCTCTGGCATGTAAAAGTACATTTTATATTTTTTCTCATTAACTAAACCTAACAAACCTTGTTCGCGCTATTCTCCACAGGGATGTTGCCTTCAGGAATTACCATCGCCTTCAAATTCCTGACACTTATGCAACTTTTATTTCATCCCGAAATCATGCAAAATCTATTCTCCGTAATATATATCTCTCAGTAGAAAATTCAATAATCTTTGGCATTTTTCAAAAAATGTCAACTCTAACTTTGCTTCTTCTTTCCTTCCTCTAGTATCTCCTTGAAGGCATATCTGCCGTTTTGCCTTCTGCTAAGGCTGAACTCTTCTCACATACCTTTGCTTATAATTCTACCTTAGACGATTCCGGTGATATTCCTCCTCCATAAACCCTCTAAATCTCATTTATTCCTAATATTGTAATTTCTTCTAAAGATGTCATTTCCACTCTCTCTCTCTTAGCTTAAAACTAAGAAGGCGTACGGTCTTGATGGTATCCCTACTGTGGTTCTGAAAACTTGTGCTTCAGAGCTGAATCTCTCGTTGTCGCGCTATACATATCAAAACCTTTGATAGAGTCTGGTTCAGAGCTTTGATTTCTAAACTGTCCTCTTTAGGAATCTATCCTTCTCTCTGTGGCTTCTCTGATATCATTTCCGGTCGTTTTATCGGCTACGGTTTATCCTTTAAATATATTAATAGTGGTGTTCTTTTGGGATCTGTCGTACACCACCTATTTTTCTATTTTTCATTAATAGCCTTTTTATTACTTCATCACCTTTCCACTCTTATGCCGATGCTTCCACCCATTTTTGATTGCATATCTACATTTATTCAACATGAATAGATGAAGTTATTTCAGTGGTTTTACATAGGATAAAAAATTGAAAAAAATAAAGTAAATGGAACACAAAATACAAATATATTTGATACTTTAATAATTAAATTTTTTTTTCCTTTTAATTAAGAATTTTATTTATACCGGGGATCTGGCCGGATAGGCCAGATAACCGGATTGTAACCGGATATCCAGCCCATCCCTAATATATATATATATATATATATATATATATATATATATATATATATATATATATATATATATATATATATATATATATATATATATATATATATATATATATATATATAGTGTATTAAAATGTTTTATTTTAACTTTATTTATAAAGGAAAACTGAAATTACATTTTACATCTTATTAAAATAAACATTAGAGTTAGTATCTGGTTTTAATTTTTGTTGGTTATGGAAAACTGTTTCTTTGACCATAAAACATATAAATATACGTAACTTATAATGTGTTTTCGTTATTTCACTTCTAAACGAATTCACTAACAATCGCAGTTTCTTAGAGCTCTCGAAGAAGAGTAATGAAGAGTTTCGAAGAGTAATGAAACACATCCGGGGGCATTGAACTCAATGATGTTAAATCAGAATTATACTCTGCACGATTGCGCAACTCTCACATGCAAAAAAAAGGTTTTTTCCCTACTTTTAAAATATATATTCAAAATCTATCAAATTATTACCACAAGGGAAATGTGATTGTCATTATAAAACTATGTAGAGAATGGAATCTTTTTTACATAATTTCTCAATGTTAAGAGGCAAACCACACAACGAAACTTAATGAGATTGAGACACAGGTGAAGCGTACTTCACCTTTCGCATCGGAAGCAGTTTAAACGTCGAGATGCCTTTGTGATGAAAATTTCCCCTTGTGAAGAAAAAGCGCCGGTGGAGTCTTTCTTGTTCTCAAAGAGAGGCGCAAACGGATTGAGTTGGTGTTTGGGAATGTTTATTTTCATTTTTACTCGAGATTGATGTCGCAAATGGGTTTCTTTTTCTGCTTTTGTCCTTTATTAATAATTTATATTTATTTACTGTAATTTTACTTGTAATACGGTAAGCTTCTTCTTTAGTTGGTCATGAAAATTTATTACCTATGTAACTATGTACGTTTTGCCACCTTGGCTGACGCTATTCACAGTATACGACATTATATATATATATATATATATATATATATATATATATATATATATATATATATATATATATATATATATATATATATATATATATATATATATATATATATATATATATATATATATATATATATATATATATATATATATATATATATATATATATATATATATATATATATATATATATAATCTTTTCATAGAGTCGCCTCTACTGATACAATTATTTTCTTTTTTTATTGTTGATTGTATACTTTTGTTTTCCGATCATAATCTTCAAGTTTCTCTTAAAGCAATTCAGGAAGCTTTATATGCACTAGCGAAATGATCAGAGACATTGTCGTTTAAATTTTTCAGTTAACAAAATCTGCTCGGCATCTTCTTAAGATATTTTCTTCATTGAACTAAACATGAGAAAGTCAAATGCACAGGTTCAAATAAAAGTCTTTTTTTTTATATTAAATTGTTTTAACTAATAGTTAACTTAGATGTAAAACTTAAAAATGCATTGGAAATTATGTTCCTCTCTCAAATATTAATATACAGTTCTTCATCATCAGCAATCCAGGGAGTTCGACTAACTGTTGGAATTTTCCGTTGTAGAATAGTGGCCACATTTTCGAAGCTACAACTTTTAATGTCATTTATTATAAAAGAAACTTTATGGACCTAATATAAAGTACAAGTGTAAAATTCTTAAAATTTGATCATCTAACTAGATTTGTTTCATAAAATATTTTCAAAGATCTTTTTATTACTTCCAATGGTTTATTATCTACAGATAAATTAAAAACTTTTTTAAAGGCTTAACTTTATCTCCTATAATTTGCGTTACTTCTTGACTTTTAATTACAAGTTCAGTAATGTTTCTTTGCTTTTATTACAGCTTAAAATTCAAGTCTAAAAATCAGTTCATCGCGTATAAAACTTTGGAAGAAATTTTTTAGAGAAATTTTTTGAAATTCTTATAAAGATATTCCACAACCAAAGCGATCACTATCTTTAACGTGAAAATGAATGCAAAAGCGATCCATCCAATACATGGTCGAGTGTGTGAAAAGTTCGTGCGAACTAGGTAGCTGCCGGTCAGTTTTAGGTTATTCGCTTAAAGGTGAGGACACATCAAAGAGAAAGCAAACTCGAAACGAAAACTACCAACTCAATATGTAGTATTTTGTGTCAATTGAATAGGAACTGATCAGCGAGCTCGACGAACTGTTCTCGCTGGCAATTCGCTTTGACGTCCTTACTAGTCCTGCACATTTTGTGTTCTCTTTCGCTCGCGGTGGTTTGTGTGTACCATAAATGTAACGTCAGTGTTATGGATGTTACTCAGATAGATGTCATGGGTTGTTTCTTTTAAATATAATGAATATTCATTTCAAAGGAGGCTCTGATAATATTATATTTACGGCAAAACTGCATGCGATATACAGTTCTCTTATATATTTGAATAAAAACCACAACAAGATTTCTATTTTCACAATTTATCCATACTTTTTCAAATACAATAGGAAAAGTTTATTAACTTATTATTTGACATAATATTCGTGTATTAATTACTAAATTATTGTGAGATGAGTAGTTGATTAATTGGACTTCGGGGCATGTGGAAATAATACTGATGAAGTAGATGATGCATCAAAAGATTCATGTTATTTACCTAATACTTTGAAGTACTTTAAAAAGGAATTTTAAATATTATTAATAAAGAATTGCAACTTATGGGAAAACAATTCAAATCAGCATTGAGGTCTTTTGACAGTTGTTTGGCCTAAGTATCTAATTCAAAATTGATCTTGTATGCATGGACATAATAGACGAAAACAAATTGAATTGGTAGACTTGGATTTGATTGTCCATTGATTTGCTGTGATTCACTTTTTAGAGGAAACTCCAATCAAAGGCTGTTATTATTTGACGATTTGTTTTTAATGATTGCCCAATTTTATTCATCAGAGAAATATTACAGAATATTTGTTCTAATAGTTGTTTAGAACTTTAAAATATCTTACTCGAATCTTTTCTCCATCTTTATATTTTGATTTTCTTCGAAACTTAACTTATTTGATGTTCTTCCATAATATACACCTGTATGTGTTGTTAATAAAATATAGGATTGTAGCACTAGTCAGGTTCCTTGCACATGGCATTTCCCTCGTCTCTCTTGTACTCTTTAAATTTTTACAGGTATTCAATTACATGATTAACACAAATTAAAAAAAAAACAAAAAACTATTGCAAGAAAAGAAAGTTGTAGAAAACTTTCAAGCACGTTACTTAATGCTGGCTTGGCCATGGGCTCGAATAAATTGGACAGAGTTCGAGTCCGCTAAAACAGATTCAGTTCCCAAATTCCCTGATCCTAATCACGGACTCTGTACAACTCTAATATATATATATATATATATATATATATATATATATATATATATATATATATATATATATATATATATATATATATATATATATATATATATATATATATATATATATATATATATATAGAGAGAGAGAGAGAGAGACCTTGGGGAAAAACCTCTGATATTTCTTGTATTTCTAATTGGGACAAAGAAAACATGGTTATTTTCAGAGTTCCAAAAACTCTGTTCCCTTGTCAGTTATTTCGACATAATCTTCCACAAAACTGTAATACCTTCTTTGAAAGCACGCAGCTCAAACCTTCTTGTATTGAATTGAATTGGTATACTTATGTTTCATTGTCTTTTATTCACAGTGATTAACCCTTCTGAGGAAACTCTAGTCAAAGGGTATTGTAATAATAAAAATATTTTATTATATATTATTATTATTTAGTTTTTAGTGACTTACGAGATGTCTTCAATACTTCTTCATACCAATACAGCTGCTTAATCTTTATAGGAATATCATCTTCCCTTGTGTGGAGTATTTAACACATCTGGGGAAATTTCTTAACTTGTTTTGAATAGGATGAGTCTGAAGCTTTTCATCATATCAATTTTCCTGCTGTCGCTGATTCTCTCCATTCCTTTTCAGGTCTTCGAACTGTTGTATCACACTCCTTACACTATCGTCATTTACAGCTGACAATGTTTTTCTGAATTTTCAAATCGAATACCTCCTTTATTCATTCAAGGAAGCTCGTTCAATATACCTTTCTATATAATCTCATATTTTCAATGTCCAGCTCTCTTATCACTGACTTTATTTTTATGTTCATCTCAAAACTTACATATACTGCAATTGTAAAGTCTAAAAATACTTTCGCTCAACTACTTTCCCCACTTCCATAGCTTTTCACCCTTTCACATTTCATGTATCGGAACATGTCGGCTTTTAATTTGCTCCTAATTTAAAGTTTCCACATGTGGTCGACTGTGTGTGGTCTTTCGCCCTTTACCTATCAGAGGATATATATATATATATATATATATATATATATATATATATATATATATATATATATATATATATATATATATATATATATATATATATATATATATATATATATATATATATAGAGCTCGTCCTTGAGAATTTATATATAGAATTATTAAATTTAAAAGGAAGATTTTAGATACGAGATGGCTGCTCTTTTATTCTCTCACGGCAAAGCCAGGTGTTTAGTTTGACCTTGTGACCTAAACAAAGGGTCAAACATAATATATATATATATATATATATATATATATATATATATATATATATATATATATATATATATATATATATATATATATATATATATATATATATATATATATATATATATATATATTGGGATTTTTGTGAGTATTTGAAAGATTCTCTGAAATTTAAATTTGGTGGCGATTAAAACCTTCAATTTTGCTCTCTTCTCAGGTGGTCTATTATTATTATTATTATTATTATTATTATTATTATTATTATTATTATTATTATTATTATTATTGAAACGCCTCGTTTGTCTGGATTTTCTCTTTTGCTTGACTGGTGAGGTAATCTGTCTGTCGTAGGGCCTTTGTGCTTGTCTGTGTAATAGTTTTTCTCCTTTTGACCCTTTAGCCCTTTCTCCATCGGGTCGTCGATTTCGTGTGTCAGAGGGTAAAAAAAGCGGTTCTTGAAAGACCGACTCGCCATCGTACGAGAAAGAGAAATTTGTCTCAAAGTCCTTTTTCCCTCTCTGTTTGTCTGTAAGATTTCGCGCTTGTGTGTGTGTGTGAAAAGATATGGAGAGGGGAGGAGGAAAAGCAGTTTCTCCCTTAAAATCGTAATATGAATATGCTTTATTATTTTTTTTTTTTTTTTGCATTTTCTTTCCCCATCTTTATAATTTTGTCATAATTTGGTATTAAAATCTTTAAAATGTTTTTTTTTTTTGTTTATAAAACGAAAGGGTTTAATGGCGGCCGGATTTCTGAAATGGTCACGTGACCTTTGCAAGTAATTTGTCTGCGAATTTGGTGCGAACTTATTGATGCTTGTAAGAAAACGTCTAACACACTATCTGGGTAGACATTATTATTATTATTATTATTATTATTATTATTATTATTATTATTATTATTATTATTATTATTATTATTATTATTATTATTATTATTATTATTAATTATTATTATTATTATTATTATTATTATTATAATAATTTATGGTAATTATTATTATATTTATTATTATTATTATTATTATTATTATTATTATTATTATTATTATTAAAAAAAAAATGTAAAAATAAAAATATATAAAATAAAAAATAAATATATAATATAATATATATATATATATATATATATATATATATATATATATATATATATATATATATATATATATATATATATATATATATATATATATATATATATATATATATATATATATATATATATATATATATATATATATATATATATATATATATATATATATATATAGTTGTGATTCAGTAAGCTAAAATTTGAAGAAAAATCAGGATATTTTAAAATTCTTTGTGTGTCGTTCGTATGTCTGGGATTTTTTTTTTTTTTTTTTTTTTTTTTTTTTTTCATCTGCAAATCAGGTTATAAGATCAGAGCTGAGACTCCTTGTCTCCTTACCTTACTAATATATATATATATATATATATATATATATATATATATATATATATATATATATATATATATATATATATATATATATATATATATATATATATATATATATATATATATAGTAGGGAGGTGAATTATTAAAGTTTTTGAGTCATTGAAAACAATCATGTTTTTCTTGCCCCAATATGATATACAGGAAAGTTCAGAGATTTATTGGCCCAAGTCACCTCCTAGCAACAGACAGTTGATACTGTATGGATTACCTTTCCAAATATAAAGAACAATCTTAGGTAGAATTAGTTATCAGCATGAAGACGAAAAAGTAATCTATTTAAAGCTTTATTTCTTTAATAAACAGTTAATAAGGAAATTAAAAGGTTGGTAGACAGTTGAGGAAAATAAGGCGGGATGCAAGTTCTAAAGCACAAGTTTTGAGAATGACCGTATGCCTTCTTAGTATCAAACTGAAAGAGATCAGAAATCATATTTTTAAAAGAAATTACAATATTAAATCTGTATGAGTTGGAGCTGTATACTGAATGAGGAATAGTATTAGAATATTGAATGTGGAGATCTGGGCAAAGATCAGCTGTAGTAGAATGTAAGACTGCTGTTTAGCATGCCCAAGAAACAATGACATTTTAGCTATAGGCCGGAAAAAGTAGGAAGAGGAGATTACACAAGATTATAACAACCTCTCTAGAGGAGGAAAAGATTATATATGTATGGAAATAAAAGGAAGATGAGTTTAGAGTATTTGGGTACAATGGAAATTCGTAAAGGCAGTATCGATGGGACGAACAGTGTTAAAACAATGCTTATAAGCTTTAATCGAAAAGAAAGAGTATGGAATGTACATTTTCATGCCAGAAAGAATCACATGTGTTACGTCTCCATCGAACTCCGAGGAGACCTTCCGACCAAAGCAATAAAAATAAAAAATTGCCAAGAGAGTCTAAGGACGTACAATAGGTCAGAAGAGCCACATTGCCAAAGACCTTTCCTCGCTGAAGACAAGTGGCGTTCTTGAGGAAGACTTGAAAATATAGAGTAGGATACAGATATGAAAAGGTTGATTGAAGGAACTCAGAGTAGGAATGTGTTAATAGTAAAAGGCAAAGTCTTGGAATGTAAGAAATGGTCTGGTATATTAAGTTCATCTCTAAGTTAGTCAGGAAAATGAGTAGGTAGCTGAACGAACTGCTTAAGGAATGCTAGGCAATTTTACCAGGTGTATCGTAAGAAATAAAGGATATACATTGAAATCACTCATAATAATGATTTCCGAAAAAGTAGTAGATGAGAGAATAGTGTTCCCCCCTCCTTTCTTTCTAATTACACAGTCTAACAACATAGAATTATCAATGGAGCAGACTTTAATAAATCGTACTTGTGAATTTAGTCGTAGATTGAAAAGAGAACCAAAGCTGTAAAGTAGAAGACCTTAAATTAGAGTAACAAGAGAACACACACACACACACACACACACACACACACACACACACACACAACAACACAACATTCTTTGAAAAAAAAAAAAAAAAAAAAAAAAAAAAAAAAAAAAAAAATAAATAATATATATATATATATATATATATATATATATATATATATATATATATATATATATATATATATATATATATATATATATATATATATATATATATATATATATATATATATATATATATATATATATATATATATATATATATATATATATATATATATATATATATATATATATATATATATATATATATATATATATATATGTTTGTTCTGTTCTCATCGCTTCCTACTCTCGTTCTAAATCCTAATTTTCCATTTTTGGTTGAGTATTTATTTTTGAAATGAAGAACACGCCTAAACTTCCACGTGCTCATCTTAAATCCTGAGAGATGCGCCCATTTACGCCCAAAACCACCCATCCGTTCAATTTTGTGCGTAGATGTAAGGCAACAATGAATTATTTTTACAATTCGCTTCAAAATAAAATACAAGACAAATAGAAGTTTGACCATCTGGCAGGACACCAGCTGTGTGACTGACCTGCTCTGATGCAGGTGAGAAGGCAGCTGGTTATTCTGCCTCAAAGGTCAGAGTGGTGTGGCAGCAAAAACTAGGAAAAAAAGACTTGTACTATATATATATATATATATATATATATATATATATATTATATATATATATATATATATATATATATATATATATATATATATATATATATATATATATATATATATATATATATGCGTGTTTGTGTGTGTGTCCGCTTGTGTGTATGTGTGCGTGTGTGTGTGTAAGTAAGGAGTGAAAAGAAGAGTCACTTTTTTACGTTTGGATTATTTTGTTATTTTGCATGAAGAATGTGCAACGCAATTGGTCGGAGTTCGAATCTGAAATAGTTTCGCTAAGTTCTGTTTAAAAGTATATTGTGCTACCCAATATATATATATATATATATATATATATATATATATATATATATATATATATATTATATATATATTATATATATATATATATATATATATATATATATATATATATATATATATATATATATATATATATATTCTTCCATTCTTTATCTACTGATACCGATTAGTAGACAAGGAAAAGGAGTGGTCAGTAGACAAACAGACAAATAAAATAAAAAAACAACAAAAAACAAAAACAAAATAGAAACTATAGACAAAAACAAAATGATCAAGAAAAAAATTTTTTTTTTTTGGCAGCCATCTTTGTTTTGCCTCGTATATAGAGCTGCGTCCTTTTTACCCAAGAATCACCTTGCATGTGTAGATCACTATCGGTGCTTGTTTCAAAGTACCATTAACTTATACTCGGCCTCGCTTCGACATTTACAAGGGAATTTGACTTGCCTAATTAATTTTTTGAGGAAATAAAAAGAAAAAGAAATAAAATAATAGTTTGAAGTGCGTATTCTTCTTTTTCCTGTCTTTTATAAAGTTTAATTTATGTCTGAAATAAAAAAAAAAAAAATGCAACGCGTATTTAATTTTTTTTAGCTTCCCTGAATGAGCGAGAGTCTCACCCAGCTGGAAATAATTCTAAATTTGCGGATAATACAAACATAATTTTGCTTACTTGAGTTTGCACGCATGCACACAGACACGCATATAAACATACCCACATACACGTACTTATATATATATATATATATATATATATATATATATATATATATATATATATATATATATATATATATATATATATATATATATATATATATATATATATATATATATATATATATATATATACGTCTTCCACATAATTTACAGATACGGAAAACTCAAATGATAGAACTCTTCAGGACTATTCAAGCAATTGACTGCATAGTTCCATTCTGTTCAAATATTTGTAATCTTTAAGGGAGCGTCCCATGTCCTACTACTCTCAGGGTTACTCTATCTTAGGTCAGTCTTTTTTCATCATTCATACTACTGCCTTTTCCCATTAATTTATATTTTACTCCCATCATTTACCATTTCCCTGTCACTTGTCTCGTCAGACGTAATTTTCTTGGCAAACCTCTCATCATTCAGTCTAAGAACTTATCCATACCATTTCAGTAACCCTTCATTTTTCTCTTTCCAAATATTTCTCCCAGCTGCATATGCATTTCAATCTTACATTTCTAATTCTATGTTATGTTCCCTTCCATTTACCTCAAAAGTATCAATCTTGTAAGACTTTTATTTCCAAAACCTCAATCCTTTATTTTTCATCTTATAATTCAATGTCTAAGTTTCAAACCCATACAGATCAGTTAGAACAAATTTCCACTCAAACAATCTAATTTTAACTTTCCTACATAAATATCTCTTTTTTCCTTATTTCTCTAAGTTAACTTAATACCCTTTTACCCTTCTCAATCTTGTAATCAATCTCATCTTTCATCCTTTCGAAAGCCCCGTTTTCATCCCTAAGTACCTAGAGACAGTTGTTTCGCCTAGACTTTCGCCTTCTATCTTCATGTCTTCTAATCAAGATTGATCTGTGTTGTCTTTGAGTATTGTTCGAAGTTTCAAAAACAAGATTAGTTCTTAGGTCTTTCCCTTTCCACTCTCTCTCTCTCTCTCTCTTAAAGTCCAACACCAAAACACACGTTCTTTTTTTTCCTTTATTTTTTTTAAAATTAGCCATCAACATAGTATCATAATACAGCAAACAGCGGAAAGTTGATCTCTTAATTACCGACTTATAGCCAAAAATCTGCTTTTTTTTCAATTGTATTTATATCTATAATTACATTAATCATGAACATATTATGTAACCATGAGGACATCCTGCAACCCTCACTAAGACCTATTTCTTCTTTAAATAACTCCTTTTAATCCTTAAATACACATACAAAGACATAAATATTCACACACTCACGGATCTGTTGCATATATATATATATATATATATATATATATATATATATATATATATATATATATATAATATATATATATATATATATATATATATATATATATATATATATATATATATATATATATAATATATATATATATATATATATATATATATATATATATATATATATATATATATATATATATATATATATATATATATATATATATATATATATATATATATATATATATATATATATATATATATATAATATTATATATATATATATATATATATATATATATATATATATATATATATATATATATATATATATATATATATATATATATATATATATATATATATATATATATATATATATATATATATATATATATATATATATATATATATATATATATATATATATATATATATATATATATATATATATATATATATATATATATATATATATATATATATATAGCAATAGACCTGTTCAGTGGAAAGCTAAGTAGGAAAGCAGAGAATTAAAAATGTCTTTATTAACCCAATCTGGAGAATGTTTCGAGTTCAACTTAACCCATCAAAGCATTAGAATCATAATTCTTATTGGAGGTTTTAAAATGATTGGTCAAAAGTAATAGGCTATAATGTTATCCTTGCATTAAAAATTCGGAACTATGGTAGACGGTGTGTAAAATAATGCATTTCTTAAGACACGTTATTTTTGGGGCCAATATGGATTGGGATATCCAGTTATGGATCTGGAGCATCACTAGTTCCAGACTTCCAAAAAGCACTGACACAACAGATCTTTTAAGAAACAGTTGGAAATTCTTTTTCAGTGCTTTGAGATGGTTCACATTGATATTATGAGTTCTTTTCCTCCTATTTTCCCGCCAGGCAACCACTCTAATGTCTAACAAAACTCTTCTCCTGCCTACATCGTAATATGAAATGGCTGAAAGCTTTTCCTATATTCGGCATTTCCGCAAAATTTGTTTTGCATACTTTCTTACAGTGGACCGTCAGATTTGAGGGGGCACTTTACATTTTCACAGACAAAGACATATAATTCGAGAGTGAGTTCTTCTCAGAAGTTTCATACTCTATTGGTTTTCACAGTTTCGAACCTTGGGAAATGTTCTCACAGGACCTGTAAATGAGCTTTGACAGCCACGAATAATGATAGGTTTATTTCGCTGCAAATGGTTCTTCACAGTCTGAGTAGTATCCCCAATGACTCTGGGTATTCACCGTTTCAGGCTATTACAAAATTCCTTTGTGTCCTGCCCCTTATAACAAGCAAAATCTGGAAACTTTCATGAAAAATTTTTTCTCTTATGAAGGAGCTTGAGTTTCGCTCACGGCCTCCTTTGCATCCGTCCCAGTTAGTATTAGTATACTTCTAATGTTCCAAAAGCTTTGAAAATATGTACCCAATATATGTCCGCTTTTATCGCATCAGAAGAGCTTTAGAAGGCCCTCAAATTGATCCCTTTTTAAATGTTAGTGAATTTAACCGGTGCTTCAAGCCTTAGAGCCCTAATGGCAGGTCAATCATGGTTTCTATAAAAAGCTTAAATCTCACATTTTGTCCCTGCATTCATTTCATCTGCAATGTCTACTCCTTCCGCATCCGCTCCTACTTTCGCAGAATCTGCTCCTTTCGCTCGCGCTTCTCAATCCCTTTCTTCGCTAACAGACTGTGCATCTTCCGCATCCTTAGAATCTGCACCCTTAGTTCCCGGTAACTCTCCTGAAGTATATTTTCCTTGTCTATCAGCTCCTTCTCTAGCCAACCTCTTGTAGTTCAGTGGTGAATGAGTGCTCGCATGAAGCTTTCCAATGCAGTGAAATTTTCCATTAAGTGTTTAATGTGCTCCGCACTGGTACAAGAGTTAATATATATAGGGAAATTTAGTTCTCATTTCCTCGAAAAACACTCCAGGTGGTTGTCACGTTATGTACATAAATTTAAATTTGCTTTATATAGTGAAACACGTTGTCTAACATCTTATTTTTAAGCCAAAATTTACAACTGTGTTTATCATATCTTTAGGGAACCCAATCTCGAGTATAAATTTAAATTTGGTGATCAGTTAAGTGTATCTTATGTGATGTTGTTTTATCATTGCATATTTTATAATTCTGGGTTGAAAGTCTTTGGCGTTCCAGACGGTTGTTTAGGCTAAACGTCATCTTCTCTAAAGTCAATTTGTGCCTTTCCTTATTATCATGATTTAGTAATCCGTCTTTTAAATCATTGAAAAAAATAAAAATTTGTAGTCAGATTGTTTCTCATATATAATCAAGGCAAGTTGTTTTTAATTACTTCCATTTTTACTTTCTTTTATTAATCATTTTCTTTTTATCATGTCGATATCTTCATTTAATTAATAGTTTCAAAAAGTGTGGAGATTAAACGTGAGAAAGTGTTATATTCGATATTAATTAATTTTCACAACATAACCCTTGTATTACAGATTATACTTTATATATTTGTTCTTTATTACATTGTTAATTCTGATCGTAATCTTACATTGTAATTTCATTATGATGCTAAGAAAATGACACGCAACGAAATTAAGATGAAAAATTAACATGCAACGTGCATATCACAAGCATCGACCTCTTCTGGCCTTGTGTCAGAAAGACTAAACGTACACAAAAAGTCAAAACTCTGTATGACCTTCGAGTGTAGATGTCTCAATAAAAAGGTCACAGTTCGAGACAGAAATCAGAGCTTGGATCCGTTTCAGCGCATGCATATTTGAATAAATATGGATAAGAAAGACTGAGAAACTAGTTCTAAAAATGAAGCGGTATTCACGATTTTCATTAAAGCAGTCTTGGCAAATATAATCCTTCAAAGTGTATTTTTCCTTTATTGATGATAAAATTTATTCTACAAAATAATATGGTATATTTTAAAAGTATATTACTCGTTGCTAAAGTACCATAGGTAATAGGTTAGGTCTTATTATAAATTAGTCAAAATAATGAAATAAAATATATTCAAATTTTAGCCATCTACCGCAGCATATTTTTGTACTTTAATTTTTGTATTATTTACTTATTTAAATCATTGAGATTTTTGTTAATAATAAAAATAAAAATCATCTTTAAAAAATATCCTAAGCCAAAATCTTTAGGGGTAGAAGTTCACCATTAAAAAAGTAGTCTGCATTTTAACACATGAAAAGTTCCAGTTTGCAGTAGATAGTTTCCTTTTTTTATTTTTTTTTCATTGAAGATTCACAATTTACGGGCATTGCCCGTTCGAAGAGGGGAACTATTCTAAGTAGTTTCTTCCTACGATCCACAGAAGAAATCGTAAGCATGCCTTCAAGAAAGTAGTCAATCACTTTACTGCTATGCTTATAAAAAAAAAAAAAAAAGAGTAGATTTTAGGTTAACTTTGAGTTAGGTGATTCTATAAAATTTGAAGGTTAATTAATATATTATTTTTAAAAAAAAAAAAAAAAAAAAAAAAAAAAAAAAAAAAAAAAAATTGGATTGGAGTAAAAAAAAAAAGGACTTGCAACATAAACCAGTAGACTAATTTGCAAACTTAATATTAAATAAAGAAAATAGAAGTTGTTGTTCAGTATTCATAGGCCTATATTTTCTTTAGATATGTTAATTTTTATAAAAACCTAAAACATAGTTCTCTGATAATATATGAGAATCTTTTCTTATATGGGTTTTTACCAGGAAAACAACTACATCCATTAGAACACTGTATTAATGAATTTAATACAAGTGCTACATTCCCATCCATTAAAATTAACAATAATGGTTTAACAGTACAGATCAAAAGGTTAATTTAAAAGAAGCGGTGTAATAAATGTTAAAATAATAATAAATATAATACGGTCAATAATAACAATAATAACAAGCTCATATGCGTATCCCTACGGGATACGCTTATGGGCTTATTATTATTATTATTATTATTATTATTATTATTATTATTATTATTATTATTATTATTATTATTATTATTAATTTATTTATTTATTATTATTATTATTATTATTATATGAAATTTTTTTTGAAATATATAAATTTTAAAAATAAAATATAAAAAAGAAAATTTTTTTAAAAAAAAAATATATATATATATATTATATATATATATATATATATTATATATATTATATATATATAAATATAATTCTATATAAAAAAACGGGCTCAGCCCCATTTTCCGGCAGTCAACGTGTAATAAGATATAGATAATAATAAAAATAATAATAATAATAACAAGACCATATGATAAAAAATTGTGTCGACTGTTTTAACATCGTATTTTTTTATATCGATACAATCGATATGTAAGCCTTTTTTATCATTATAATAATTATAAATATATTATTTTGGTTTTTAAATTATTTTAGTAAATGTATGGCACATGAACATTTGTCTAGAGGGGCGGAGCTCCCGTATCCCCGACCAGTGAGTAGTGATGATAAATATCTATCGATTAATCGATATCGACTTATTGTGCCGACGATTTGGACGAGTTGTAAAAAAATCTTGTCGGCCCTTTGACCTTATCAAAACAAGTTGTCGACGTTTTGGATGAGTGACAAAATTTTGTTAATGGCGTGTCAGCCTTTTGACTTGTCGACGTTTTGGGGTAATCCTGACAATTTTATTAATTTATGGCTAAATCCTAGACAGTTCAAACTGAAAAGAAAAGTGATCGACAGATTTTTTTCAAAAGTGTCGACCTTTTGACCTGTCGACGTTTTGGGTACAGCTTCCGTAAAATTTTGTTAAATGCTTCAGCTCGATGTATTTCAGCAGAAAAGTTCCATTAATTTTGTGCAAAAAGTTATATATATATATATATATATAATATATAATATATATATATATATATATATATATATATATATATATATTTATATATATATATATATATATAATATATATATATATATATATATATATATATAATACTAATAATATATATATGTATATGTGATATCTATAAGCATACAACCCCAAATTACCCGGACAAAGCAAGCTATACCTAGCGTAAGTATGTAAACAATCCTTCTACAATGAATATTGATAAGTACAGCTGTTCACAGGTTAAAATGATTGTTCTCTTACAAACTGGACAGAGCCTTCTGACAATTCATTAATTCATATTTGTTCGGGAGAACAATTTCAACTTTAATTGTTTTGGAAGTCGAGGGAAAATAAATTGAAATTTTATAATAATGGTCCCAAAGTCAAAGAACTAAAAAAATCATTCTCGCAGCACAAGTCTCTCTCTCTCTCTCTCTCTCTCTCTCTCTCTCTCTCTCTCT
>SEYY01020149.1:10000-12500 GCA_009176605.1 Armadillidium nasatum
TAATAATAATAATAATAATAATAATAATAATAAATAATAATAATAATGATACTGATAATAATAATAATAATAATAATAATAATAATAATAATAATAATAATAATAATAATAATAATAATAATAATAAAAATGATAATAATATTAAAAAAATCCTTTTTCAGTGGTATTATTCTTCATATCTCAATATTATCAGTATTTCATGTATATGATTTTAGATCATCAAATTAACAGATTTTGCAATTTATTATATATGTTGTATTAATATAACATTACGAAAAACATTGTATAGAGTTATCAAGATAAAAATTTATTAATCTGTAACAGGTAAATAACAAGCGATTTATCAAGGAAAGATATATATATATATATATATATATATATATATATATATATATATATATATATATATATATATATATATATATATATATATATATATATATATATATATATATATATATATATATATATATATATATATATATATATATATATATATATATATATATATATATATATATATATATATATATATATATATATATATATATATATATATATATATATATATATATATATATATATATATATATATATATATATATATATATATATATATATATATATATATATATATATATATATATATATATATATATATATATCGATAGTAATCAGAAGTAAAAAAAGTATTGATATTAAGTGTGTAAAATTTATAAGAATTTAAATAATTTATGGATTTTGTATGCCAAATTCTGAGTAATTTCAAACCATGACAATAAATATAATTATTATTTTTATTATTATTATTATTATTATTATTATTATTATTATTATTATTATTATTATATTGTTATTATTATTAACTCATTTTGCTAATGAAAGAAAATACTCCTGTCATAAGCATAATGTATGATATACTGTCATGTTATTCCATGTATACTAATATACTACATTAATATTTTTTTCATATTTAATATAATATTATTTATAAATAATAAAAATGTATCATGAATAATAGAAATATCAAAGATATTTCTGAATATTTAAAAGAAATAAATAATGGAATATATTTGATAAAGATTTTGATAATTTTATGAATGAGAGAAATTAGAATTATTTTAAAGCAAATGACAAACAAATGGAAAAAGAAATGTATTCTAGTCTAGACTATCATTTAACTTATTAAAACAAGAAAAATCTTATGTTATATATATATATATATATATATATATATATATATATATATATATATATATATATATATATATATATATATATATATATATATATATATATATATATATATATATATATATATATATATATATATATATATATATATATATATATATATATATATATATATATATATATATATATATATATATATATATGAAACTCTCAAAGTCTGCTATATCGCCGGGACACGAACCCTGGCCTCTTGGATCGTAAGGAAGAATGTTATCCACTGCGCCAAGACGGTACAAAATAATCCTAAGCAGGGAAGTCTCATAAACTCCCATCGGAACCCACCCGACAACACCATGGCAAAGTTGTTTCGAACCACGAGCTGAGTTAATAGTTTTGAAACTGATGATGATGATGATGATATATAATATATATATATATATATATATATATATATATATATATATATATATATATATATATATATATATATATATATATATATATTATATATATTAAAATAAAAGTATAGAAGGAAATGCCTGGTACGTTGTTTCTAAATTACAACATGCGGTAGTTCCATACAGGTGAGGCAAATTTTATTTACCTTTCCACAACTGATCTTTGTTCATTAATTTAAGGTGTTTAATGGTCCTTATCCGGAATTTTTAATTCCTGATAAGGACCATTTCACACCTTAAATTATTACTTTGTGTTTTGAAGGATCATATCATTTTAAGAACAAGAATGAAGGACATTGATAGAAAACTCTCCCATTGAAATTTCCCATAGATGATAAGCATGACTGAACTGGTTAGTTTTAGGAAGGACAAGAAAACGTTACAAAATTTACAGTTAATTTTGTCACAGAAACTTTTGTATTAACTGTTAAGTCTAAAATGTTTAAATTAATAAAATTTAGACTGAGTACTGTTACATGAAAGATATTTGAAAGATACACTCTATCGAAATCGGATTGAGAGAAGAATGTAATTTTGGTTTTTGATTACATTGGTTTTACTGAAAGAGTAAAAATTTCAACGATATTCAGAAAATAATTAAGAACTTTTCCACAGAAGTGAAGCAGGTTTTCCCTCACATTCCTCTAAGAAGAAGGAAAGAAAAAGACTTTATGCAAGAGGTTAGACTTATTGCTAATCAACAGAGTAAGGTAACAAATGAAGGTTAATTAAGACGAGTAATAAATAATGGTTAATTGAGTGAGGTAACAAATGAAGGTTACTTAAATTAGGTAACAAATGAAGGTTAATTAAGGTAACAAATGAAGGTTAATTAAGTAAAGTAACAA
>SEYY01020149.1:32500-40000 GCA_009176605.1 Armadillidium nasatum
AAAATTTTTATAAATGAGATGAAAAATAATAACGGGGTGCTAAGAATGTCATTCCAAGACTAAATTTGCTATAATAAAGAAATGAGATTCTTTCAGTAAGGGATATAGAAGCATTCTTGATGTTGCTTAACACCATGGAGGATAATAAATAATAATAATAATAATAATATAATAATAATAATAATAATATTAATAATATATATATTATAATTATAATATATTATTATTATTATTATTATTATTATTATTATTATTATTATTATTGTTATTATTATTATTATTATTATTATTATTATTATTATTATTATTATTATTATTATTAATTATTACAGAGTAAATGTAATGTAAATATTATTATTATCATTATTATTGTATTTAGTAGTTTAGAATCTACTATTATATTGTAAACTTGTAAATTTACTTTCTTCTGAATAAACTGTGGAAATTGAAAAATTATTATTTTTATTACAATAATTATTCTATTACATTAAAAATAAATAATAAAATAAGTAAAAATAATAAATAATATAATAATAATAATAATAATAATAATAAAATAATAATAATAATAATAATAATAATAATAATAATAATAATAATAATAAATAATAATAATAATAATAATAATAATAATAATAATATATAATAATAATAAATAATAAATATATATATATATATATATATATATATATATATATATATATATATATATATATATATATATATATATATATATATATATATATATATAATAATAATAATATAAAAATAGTAATATAATAATAAATAATAATAATAATAAAAATAATAATAATAATAATAATAATAATAATAATAATAATAATAATAATAATAATAATAATAATAATAATAATAAAAATAATAATAATAATAATAATTATAAAAATATTCTTTATTCATTTCTCCAGTTACAGAAGTTGTACTAAAAAAAATAGTACATTTTATATATATTAATACATTACTGAAATGGGCTCATTGGAGGACAAATTCGTCCTATGAGCCCAATAAATTAATACAAAAATTAATATCAATCATTATTCAAAGGAAGTTTATAACTAAGAATCAAACACTGGATACTTAATCTTTTTTTAAACTCATAATTTTAACCTAAACTACCTCCTTAAAGATAATAATAAAAAATAACAATAAAAAGTAATGACTAACAATAATAACAATAAAATATCTGGAAGCTAATAGTTATTACAATAGTAAAGATAACAAATAATAGGAATAATAAGAATAATAGCAATAACAGCAATAATAATAATAATAATAATAATAATAATAATAATAATAATAATAATAATAATAATAATAATAATAATAATAATAATAATAATAATAATAATAATAATAATAATAATAATATAATAATAATAATAATAATAATATACCAATAATAATGAATAATAATAATATTATTATTATTATTATTATTATTATTATTATTATTATTATTATTATTATTATTATTATAGCTATTATTATAGTATTAGCAGTAAAAATTCAAATAAAAACGACAAAATAATAATTTTAATCGTGATAATAATGAAATATAATAATAAAGATATTTTATTTATAAAATAATTTAATAATAAAAATAATAATAATAATAATAATATATAATAATAATAATAATAATAATAATAATAATAATAATAATATGTAATCATTTAAGCTTTTTAATTATTAATTTTGCATAAGACAAATTAATAATTAAAAATTTTAATTTAAGATTCACCTTATTATTATTATCATTATTATTATTATTATTATTATTATTATTATTATTATTATTCTTATATATAATAATTATTAGAATAATAATAAGAATAATAATAATAGTAATAATAGTAATAGCAATAATACTAATAATAATTACAATAATAATAGTGATAATAATAATAATAATAATAATAATAATAATAATAATAATAATAATAATATATAATAATAATAATAATAATAATAATAATAATAATAATAATAATGTGAATCTTAAATTAAAAATTTTAGTTATTAATTTTGCAATATACTTCGGTCTGGAAATTAAATTCAAATATAAATAAAGTGCAGGATTAAAATTAAAATTTTATTCTTTTAAATTTTAAATTTCATAACCTTCTTATGAAAAAGTGGCATTTAAAAATTTTATGCAATTTTCTCAGTTATAATTATGCTTATATATTTTTTACTATTAATATTATATATTTATTGCAAAATTATTTTTTTCCTAAAAATTCATTGAAATGTTAAACAAAATTAGTTTCATATTAGCATGGTTTTAAAGATGAGAATGAATAATAATAATAATAATAATAATAATAATAATAATAATAATAATTATTATTATTATTATTATTATTATTATTATTATTATTATTATTATTACTTTTATTACAATCATTATTATTATTACAATGATTTTTGTTATAATTATTACTATTATTATATTGTTATCATTATTGTTATTATCATCATTTTTATAATAGCTATCATAATCATTATTATTATTATTATTATTATTATTATTATTATTATTATTATTATTATTACTAATATTGATGCTACGGATAATAATAATATGTGGAATATCAGCAAAATAGATACATAACATCTGTATCTGTTAAGATATAGTAATAAACTATTCATATCCGTATATTTGCGGATGTAATAGTAAGGAATAAGGATCCTTATAACATCCGAGAATATCAAAAGTTTAACATCCGTAACATTAATATAAACTGACGATAAAAAAATGTTATATATATATATATATATATATATATATATATATATATATATATATATATATATATATATATATATATATATATATATATATATATATATATATATATATATATATATATATATATATATATATATATATATATATAATATAGCATTGTATTTTTTACCTTTTAATTGATCTATATCTAAAGACCCACAGTACACTAGCAACAGTTTTGTGTGAAACTCTCTGTTCGAATTATCAGAATTAAAAAATAAATAAATAAAAAATAGATAAATAAAAAAAAAGGAATTTATTTATAAATTTTCATTTTTGTTTCAATTTGTTTTTAGTTTGTATTTAAATTTTTTTAAAAATTATATTTAATTATATTTATTTTTGATTATTTTAATATATATTTAAATTAAAATAATTTAAATTTAAATTAATTCAATTTAATTTAATTTAAATAATAATTTAATTTTATTATTGATGTAAGTCTTAACCAGTTTCACACACAAAAGTTGTTTGTGTGTAGCTAATCCTATTATTATAATAATAGTAGAAAAAAAAACCAAAAAAAAACAAAGAAAACAAAAAAGAAAAGGAAAAGAAAACAAACAACACAGAAAACAAAAAAAAAGGAAAAAAAGCAAAGCAAAAGGAGAAAAAAATGGAAAAAGAAAAGGAAAATGGAAAAACAAAAAACAAAGATAAAAACAGAAAAGCAAAGAAAACAAAAAGAAGAAAAAAAGAAAATGATGAACAAAACTAGCAACAAAGAAAAGAAAATAAAGCAAAAAAAATAAAAACAGAAAAATCAAAAGGAAAATTGAAAACAAAAAACAAAGAAGAAAACAAAAAAGAAAAGGAAACAAAACACACAACAAAGAAAAGAAACAAGACAAAAAACAAAAAAAAACAAAGAAAAAAAGGAAAGGAAAATATAAATAAAACAATGAAGATAACAAAAGAAAACAAAGAAACAAAAAACAAATATAATAATATATATATATATATATATATATATATATATATATATTATATATATATATATATATATATATATATATATATATATATATATATATATATATATATATATATATATATATATATATATATATATATATATATATATATATATATATATATATATATATATATATATATATATATATATATATATATATATATATATATATATATATATATATATATATATATATATATATATATATATATATATATATATATATATATATATATATATATATATATATATATATATATATATATATATATATATATATATATATATATATATATATATATATATATATATATATATATATATAGATCGTATCGAAACGAAAATAATAAATATATGAAACACATGACATTTTCGATAATACGACGACATTTTTACAATACATTAACGACATTCATTACTACAAATGTTCATCTAGAGCATTCTTTCTCATTCATCTGTGAATTTTTAATATTTTTAAAATGTTTAGAGATAAATGTGGATTTGTTACCGTGTTGCTTTCAAAAAATATCGACGCAATCTTTATTGAAGTAATTTTCTTTTTTTCTATTATTCATTTATGACTATTTTTATAAGCAGAATTTGATGGTATAATACGCTGATAATATTGCAATAAAAACTCTTTAATATTATACTCACATATACACACACGCACACACACATTTATATATATATATATATATATATATATATATATATATATATATATATATATATATATATATATATATATATATATATATATATATATATATATATACTATATAGTAGGTTCGTCCTTTCCCGGATAATGACGCCATATAACCAGTCGTAAGAAAAGAAAATCTAATAAAAAAAAACATCCATACAAACAATCGTCCAATTTGCTTTTCACCCCAAGTAAATAATTAGTGGAAACTCTCTCTTTCTCCTCACATAATTCGTGTGTGCCTTATATATATATATATATATATATATATATATATATATATATATATATATATATATATATATATATATATATATATATATATACTGTAGTAAAATAAAATAAAAAATTTAATGAACGTTCTATAAGCTCACTCAGGCTTTCATTTTTAAGTGAATAAATGAAAATATATATTTAATATCATCCAAAACGAATGAAAAAGAAAGAAAGAAAAAATATGATCAGCCAATGACAAATTAAATCTAAAATTAGCGGATTAGCGTTTCTCAGCGAAAGGCGCGACAACCTGCCACTCAATCACCAAAAATGGAGAGCGGATGGAAGTCGAGGCTGGACAGATTAGGAACTTTTGAAGAACGATTTTATATTTAACATTTCATACTTCATTATTTATTTATTTATTATTTATTATTATTTATTATTATTATTATTATTATTATTATTATATATAGTAGTAGTAGTAGTAGTAGTAATAATAGTCGAAACTGGACAGATTAGAAACTTTGAAGAACGATTTTATTTTTAACATTTCATACTTCATTATTTATTTATTTATTATTATTATTATTATTATTATTATTATTATTATTATTATTATTATAGTAGTAGTATTAGTCGAGGCTGGACAGATTAGAAACTTTTGAAGAACGGTTTTATATTTAATATTTTATTATTATTATTATTATTATTATTATTATTATTATTATTATTATTATTATTATTAGTAATAGTAGTAGTAGTACAAACAGGAGATGTTAATATTTTCCTTTTATTATTTATTTATTACTTATCTATTTATATATAAAGTGTTATTATAATGTTACAGAAATCAGTACCAGCATATATATATATATATATATATATATATATATATATATATATATATATATATATATATATATATATATATATATATATATATATATATATATATATATATATATATATATATATATATATATATATATATATAAGTAGTACGGGGAGCACGTTTGACGGAGGCCAGATTTTTTCGAGGTAGCTAAATCTGGCAACCTGAGCCTAACGGTCTTTTCTGCATTTGCGTGAAATGCCGCATTCTCAGGGACCTTCCTGACCTTTTCTTTGTCGGTTCACAGATCCACGCGGATCCTCGGACCCCCGGACCCCCGGATCCCCGGCCCACCAGATTCGAACCAATTTTAACATGATTGAAATGCAAAAAATGGTCAGAAAAAGAGAGTGAGGTTAACGCAGCGATTTTACAAATTCAGGTAACTTCCTGATACCAAGTTTGGGAGGCTCACGGGTCCACGGGGGCCCCTTCCTGAGATTTGAGGCTAATTTCAATATGTTGAACCACCAAAATGGTATCAAGAAAGAGCGTGAGGTCAATCTGAGCGGAGTGATTTGCATTGCAAATCAAAATCCCGTTAGGCTCAGGTTGCCAGGTTTAGCTACCTCGAAAATTTCTAGCACTTATACTATATATATATATATATATATATATATATATATATATATATATATATATATATATATATATATATATATATATATATATATATATATATATATATATATATATATATATATATATATATATATATATATATATATATATATATATATATATATATATATATATATATATATATATATATATATATATATATATATATATATATATATATATATATATATATATATATATATGTATATATCATATTTTAATTACTTTCTCTCCTTTCCCTTAAGTAAGGGAAGGGGTGTATTTCCTTGGTATTATATTCGAACGTTCTTCAAAAATGCTCTTTCATGCGAAAATAAGTTAAAAAATTATCCAGAAAGACTTTAAATCCCTGTTCAATTTAAACAAATGTTTTTTTTAAAGAGATATTGAGCTTCAAGCTTCTCATTTCTTCATTTTTTCACGTCACTATACCACACACACAGTAGCTAACTCTAAGAAATCCATATTAAAACTGAGATTTAGTTGCATGTGTGTTTGCATTTCTTCGGCTGATGGTTTAATTACGTATGAAGCGCTGTTTATAGTAATTGGTGGGCAAACTGTTACATAACTAAATAACTGCATTTTAGGGCCTATTCTAATATGGATCAATACAAGTTTGTTGTTGTATTAACAGCTGTAGCTACGGAAAATAAGAGCTATTCCATGTGTTGAGTTTATCTTCTTTGTATAATCAGTTTCTGGAAAATTGTCTAAAATGAAAATAAGAAACACCAATTAAGGTTTGTTTTGTAATGCGAATGCCAGATATAGCAAAACCAAAATACAAGTCAAAAAACAAACAGTATATGAATAGATATTCACTGAAACCTCAAGACAATGAAGTTATATTTCGTAATAAAACTAAATGAATCTATTTGATTATTAGATACCTAACAAATCTTTTAACACAATAAAATCTAACTTGCACAATAATAAAGAATAAATATCTACTTCATATTAAAAGAAAATCTCAAACATGAACGAAATTACATCTTATCTATGTGTAAACTATGAATCCCAATAAGAATTGAAAATAATGTGGAGTATGTCGGCATTTAGAAGAACTACTTTCACTGCAATTTTCAATTTGCATAGAATTTTCACAACTAAAACTACTCTAAGGAATCGTTTATAATAGATAATCCTTCTGAAGTTATATACGTTATACCTACCATTCAAAACCAGGCACACATACACACACAAACACACATCCACACATACTCACACAAACACACACACACACACATATACATATATATATATATATATAT
>SEYY01020149.1:47500-57500 GCA_009176605.1 Armadillidium nasatum
GATCTGTTTTTGCTTCTGGTTCTGGTTCCGGTTCTTTTTCTGTTTCTGATTCTGATTCTGATTCTGGTTCTGATTCTGATTATGGTTCTGATTATGGTTCTGGTTCTGGTTCTGGTTCTGGTTCTGATCCTGGTTCTAGTTCTGGAACTGGTTCAAGTTCTAGTTCTGATTCTGGTTCTGGATCTGTTTTTGCTTCTGGTTCTGGTTCTGGTTCTTTTACTCTTTCTGATTCTGATTCTGATTCTGGTTCTAATTCTGATTATTATGGTTCTGATTATGGTTCTGGTTATGGTACTAGTTCTGGTTCTGATCCTGGTTCTAGTTCTGGAACTGGTTCTAGTTCTATTATACATTACTATAATTAAAATGAATATAAAAAAATAGAATAACAAATTAATGATATAATGAGGTTATTCATAATATACATTGTAATAATTAAAATAAATATTATATATTAGCCCTGCCAGTTGGTTCATTTGAGAATGATGAACCAAGGGTTCACAGGCCGACGGCAAACAACCGCTGGCTGACCAGACCTATCACGGATGCCGATTTTGATTCCACCTGCAGTAAGCATTCCGCTGGTGTACTTATTACACATAAATGGAGAAGGGGCTAAGTGTAAGAGAGGACTACCCAAATTCTCTCTCTTTTTCTTTCTATATATATATATATATATATATATATATATATATATATATATATATATATATATATATATATATATATATATATATATATATATATATATATATATATATTATGAATAATAGAGCAAAAAATGAATGCAACATTTATTTACATCTTAAGAAAATTATATATAAATAAGTTAAAGTCGACGTTTCGATCACTACTGTGATCATCATCAGGACACTGAAAATTGAAAGAATGAACACATATGTAACAAACACATACAAAAATAACAATAATAGTAATAACAATAATAATTATAATACCAATAATAATAATAATAATAGTAATGATAATAATAATAATAATAATAATAATAATAATAATAATAATAATAATAATAATAATAATAATAACAATAATAATAATAATAATAGTACTATAATTAAAAGATTGTAGCACAATGAAAAGCAAGATATAATAGATGAAAATTTGTAAAATTTAAGACTTAAAAGACTATACAACAAAAACTAAACACAAATGAATAATAACAAACTGACGAGTCAAACACGGTTCAATTGAAGAAGAATCGTGAATTGTTATTATTCATTTGTGTTTAGTTTTTGTTGTATAGTCTTTTAAGTCTTAAATTTTACAAATTTTCATCTATTATATCTTGCTTTTCATTGTGCTACAATCTTTTAATTATAGTACTATTATGTTTATTATTATTATTGTTATTATTATTATTATTATTATTATTATTATTATTATTATTATTATTATTATTATTATTATCATTACTATTATTATTATTATTATTATTGGCATTATAATTATTATTGTTATTACTATTAGTGTTATTTTTATTGTTGTCATTATTGTTATTTTTGTATGTGTTTTTGTTACATATGTGTTCATTCTTTCAATTTTCAGTGTCCTGATGATGATCACAGTAGTGATCGAAACGTCGACTTTAACTTATTTATATATAATTTTCTTAAGATGTAAATAAATGTTGCATTCATTTTTTGCTCTATTATTCATAATAAAAATTAGGCTTAAGAGAAGCGCCTCAATTTACAACAATATATATATATATATATATATATATTATATATATATATATATATATATATATATATATATATATATATATATATATATATATATATATAATATATATATATATATATGCCGATAATTTAAATGTGCACATGAAATGGGAAGAAAATAGGCAATTTTTATCATTGCTGACGTTAAAATATGGATATATCTAAAGAGGATAGTTGAAATGAGTGTAAGATGCGCCACGCCACAAGTTTGCTGAAAAAGCATCTAAACACGCACTCGTACACTAAGCACACACACTCATATATATATATATATATATATATATATATATATATATTATATATATATATATATATATATATATATATATATATATATATATATATATATATATATATATATATATTATATATATATATATATATATATATATATATATATATATATATATATATATATATATATATATATATATATATATATATATATATATATATATATATATATATATATATATATATATATATATATATATATATATGATTAGGCAGGGGAATAAGTAATTTTGAGTTAACTGTTTTCTTTAATGACACTGTGATATATAATTGTCTTAAACACTTATTCTGTTAATGAGATTGTTTATGCCATTTAATACTGATGGGACCGTGACACATCAGTGAAATGTCTTGCAAATTATGTGTTTTTTTATGTTAAAATCTTTAACAAGAAGAGGGACAGTTTTGAAGATTCTATAGAAGTAAATTTTCAATGCATTTTAGGGCTCCATTGTCATATTAATTATTTAACAAGAATAAGGATAGTTTTGAAGGATATCTTTTGAAGGCACAACTGCCATGTTGAACTCTTCGATCAAATTTTTGCCTCTTAATTCAACTTCAAACGAATCTGGAGCTATTCCTCTTCCTTCAACTCATTTATGCCAATAACTGCAATTTCTTTTTAAAATGTCATTTCTGCTCTCTCTGAGCTTAACACTAAGAAGGCGTAATGTCCTGATAATATCCCTCCTGTGCTTTTCAAACCTTGTGTTTCTGAGCTGGCGCCTTCCTTGGTAAACTATTTCAACTTTGTCTTTCTATTTCAACCTTCCCTTCTTACTGGAAACTTATATATATATATAATATATATATATATATATATATATATATATATATATATATATATATATATATATATATATATATATATATATATATATATATATATATATATATATATATATATATATATATATATATATATATATATATATATATATATATATATATATATATATATATATATATATATATATATATATATATATATATATATATATATATATATATATATATATATATATATATATATTATATATATATATATATATATATATATATATATATATATATATATATATATATATATATTATATATATATTGTTACATTACAGGCTAAGAAGCACTTAAGAGTGTTAAATGTCGACCAGAATATGATAGGAACAAGTTTTAGCTTAAAGGTAAAAATGTTCTTTTATATCATCTCAAAGGAAGCACTTAGTAGAAAAGGAGTATTTTAAAGACCAGTAAACAAACGGTTTGGGAGCTAAAGCCAGATGAGTCGTCTTCAATGCGTGATGGAAAAAGATTACTAATAAAGAGAAGGAAAAAGAATTTTTTTTTCTTTTTTTTTTGTACTCTTTTTTTTCTATTTTTATTTTTATTTTTTAAATATATTTATTTTTTTATTTTTTCTATTTTATTTTTTTATTTATTAATTTTTTTCATTTTGTACACTATTTATTTAATTTTTTATTTTTGTTTATTTTTTTTATATATATCTATTTTTTTTTAAATATATTTATTTTTCATTTTTTCTATTCTATTTTTTCATTTATTTATTTTTTCATTTTGTACACTATTTATTTAATTTTTTTATTATTTTTTTTAATATATTTTTATTTTTTAAATATATTTATTTTTTATTTTTTTCTATTTTATTTTTCATATATTTATTTTTTCATTTTTCACTTCTTTTTTTTTTAAATTTTTTTTTTTTTTTTTTTTTTTTTTTTTTTTTTTGTTTAAGGAGTTTGAGTTTGAGTTTGAGTGTGTGTGTGTGTTGCTTTTTCTTGCTTTTGGGGTTTTTGATAAGAGCAATATAGAAAGAGGTTTTATATTTATACACGAGAGACTTGGCATTTATTCCATTTAAATTTTACTGAAATAATTTTATGCTCATAAATTTTTTAAAACAATGCTTGAAAATAAGTATTGTTTAATATATATATATATATATATATATATATATATATATATATATATATATATATATATATATATATATATATATATATATATATATATATATATATATATATATATATATATATATATATATATATATATATATATATATATATATATATATATATATATATATATTATATATATATATATATATATATATATATATATATATATATATATATATATATATATATATATATATATATATATATATATATATATATATATATATATATATTTATATATATATATATATATATATATATATATATATATATATATATATATATATATATATATATATATATATATATATATATATATATATATATATATATATATATAATATATATATATATATATATATATATATATATATATATATATATATATATTATATATATATATATATATATATATATATATATATATATATATATATATATATATATATATATATATATTTTTTTATTTTATGTCTCCTCCGGTGGGCAAAGGCCAGAGGCCTACCAAATTCCACCGGAGTTGGGAAAGGTCTATTATCATGGTCGATGGTGGCCGACGTGTCCAGACACACGGCGTTTGAAAGTATGCAAGTCAAAGGAAGTTGGGAAAACAGATAAAGGGAGTGTGTTCCAGACTTTACCAGTAGAGTATATGTAAGATTGAGCATAGCGGTTAAGTCTGGGGTCGGAGAGTTGGACAGAGAAAGGATGAGACTGTGTAGAAAGGCGTGTCGCACGAGCTCTTCTCAATGGAGGAGGTATGCGACGAGAGAGTTCAGAAGAGCAGTGTCCGTTGTAATAGCGATAGTAAAGAGAGAGTGACGCAACAATTCGACGGGCAGAAAGAGATTGGAGAGAGTTAGTAAGAGCAGGAGAGTTGATAAGACGAAAAGCTCTAGACTCCACCTTTTCGAGAAGATCTGTAATATGTGGAACCACATCAGATGTACGAGGTGTACTCATATAGAAGCGAGCAGCACTCCTATAAAGTGCAAGCAATTGAGGTGGGGTGAAGAAATTTCAAAGGCGCTTCAGGACACTTCCAACTTTTTTTAGAAGCTTGTTTAGAAAGAGAAGTAATGTGATCTTTCCAAGAAAGATCACGAGAAAAAGAAACACCGAGAATATTAAGGAGAGATGAAGGTTTGAGTTGTGTGTTTTCGAAGAAGATATCATAGTTGTGTGGAAGATTGTGTCGAGTGGAGAGATGGAGGAATTGAGTTTTTGAGGCATTGAAAACAACCATGTTTTCTCTGCCCCAATTTGAAATACGAGAAAGATCAGAGGTTAGTTGCTCCAAGGCTACCCTTCTCGAGTCTATTAACTGCTGTTGGGTGGGACGTTTTTCAAAATGGAAGGAATAATGAAGGGTGGAGTCATCAGCATAGGAGTGGATAGGAGATGAAGTAATAGAGAGAAGGTCATTAATGAAAAGTAGAAAAAGTGTTGGGGATAGGACAGAACCCTTGAGGAACACCACTATTAATAGATTTAAAGGATGAACGGTGGCCGTCTACAACAGCTGCTATAGAACGACCGGAAAGGAAATTAGAGAGAAGATCACAGAGAGAAGGATAGATACCGAAAGAGGGAAGTTTAGAAATCAAAGCTTTGTGCCAGACTCTATCGAAGGCTTTCGATATGTCCAGCGCGACAGCAAAAGATTCACCGAAATGCCGAAGAGCGGAGGACCAAGAGTCAGAGAGAAGGGAAAGAAGATCACCAGTAGAGCGTTTCTTACGAAAGCCATACTGGCGATCAGAGATAAGATTAGAAGAATTGAGATGTTTCCAAATCTTCCTGTTAAGGATAGATTCGAAAAACTTTAGAGAGAACGGAGGTTAAAGAAATAGGACGGTAGTTGGAGGGTTGAGAGGGGTCCCCTTCTTCGGCACAGGCTGAATGAGCGCACGTTTCCAGCAAGAAGGGAAGGTTGAAGTAGAAAGACAAAGACGAAATAGTTTACCGAAGGCAGGGTGCAAGCTCGGAAGCACAAGTTTTGAGAACCACAGGAGGAATACCATCAGGACCGTACGCCTTCTTAGTATTAAGCTCAGAGAGAGCAGAAATGACATCTTTAGAAGAAATTCTAATTTTAGGCATAATTGAGTTAGAGGGGGTTGAAGGAGGAGGAATAGCTCCGGAATCGTCTAAGGTTGAATTAGAGGCAAAAGTTTGAGCAAAGAGTTCAGCTTTAGAAGAAGGTAAAACGGCAGTTGTGCCGTCGGAAGATATTAAAGGAGGGAAAGAGGAAGAAGCAAAGTTAGAGTTGACATTTTTTGCAAAATGCCAGAAAGAACGTGAAGAAGAGGAACCAGAAAGATTATTGCATTTTCTACGGAGAAAGGAGTTTTTAGTGTTACGAAGGATAGATTTTGCACGATTCCGGGATGAAATATAAGTTGCGTGAGTTTCTGGAGTTTGAAGACGACGGTAATCCCTGAAGGCAGCATCCCTGCGGCGGATAGCACGAGAACAAGCAGAGTTAAACCAAGGTTTGTTAGGTTTAGTAGAAGGGAAAGAATATGGAATGTACGCCTCCATGCCAGAGAGAATCACCTCGTAATGCGTTCTGCACACTCCGAGGGACCCCTCCCACGGAAGCAATAATCATTCCACGGGAAATCAAAGAAGTACGACCGCAAGTCCGACCAGCTTGCGGCACCGAAGTGCCACAAACGTTTCCTTTCATAGAAGGGGTCTTTCCTGCGGAAGACTTGAAGAGATGAAGAAGATACAGAGATAAGAAGATGATCGGAGGAACCCAGAGGAGGAAAGAGTTTAACAGTATAAGGAGAAGGATTAGAAGTTAGGAAAAAGGTCTAGAACGTTGGGTTCATCTCCAAGACGATCAGGGATACGAGTAGGGAGCTGCACCAACTGCTCAAGGTCGTTTTGGATAGCGAAAAGGAAGGCACGTTCACCAGCTGTATCATGAGAACTAGAAGAAAGCCATTGGCGGTGGTGAACATTGAAATCACCTAATATGATGATTTCAGAGAAAGGAGAAGAAGAGAGAATGTGCTCTATTTTGGAGTTTAAATAGTCGAAGAATTTAGCATAGTCAGTAGAATTAGGAGATAAATAAACTGAACAAATGAATTTAGTCGTAGAGTGGCAAGAGAGCCTAAGCCATAAGGTGGAAAATTCGGAAGACTCCAAATTAGAGACACGAGAACAAACGACATCGTTTGCGCACGTATGCACAACAACCGCCTTTGACTGAAAATTGAGGATAGAGACAGTATGAGGAAACAGAATAGGGTTTGCTATCAGAACGCTCAAGCATCCTGAGTTTCAGTCAAGAATAAAAGGTGAGGTCTAGAAGAAGAGAGGTGATGTTCAACAAAGTGGAAATTGGAGTTGCAAAACAGCGAATGTTGCAGAAATTAATGAAAAAAAAAAAAAAAAAATATATATATATAATTATATATATATATATATATATATATATATATATATATATATATATATATATATATATATATATATATATATATATATATATATATATATATATATATATATATATATATATATATATATATATATATATATATATATATATATATATATATATATATATATATATATATATATATATATATATATATATATATATATATATATATATATATGTCGTTATTAGTAATAATACATAAATCTCTTTATAGTTTGTTCAAGCGATATTAATTTAATAATGAAGATTCCAAATCCTTATCATCAAATGTTTTCTCACAAAACAAGTTTTTAAATAAAGAGCGAAAAAAAAAGAGTTCGAAGAGAAGTGTTTGAAATTGTTCGTTTCTTTGGGTAAATTTCTCTCGCTATTAATGTGAATAACAGAACAAATGACATGAATTAAGGACTAATTTCTTTCTCTCTCTTTCTCTCTCTCTCACTCTCTCTCTCTCTTTCTCTTTTTTTCCTTTCTCAACTTCTCTCTATCCATAGCTTTCCCTCCCTCTCTCTTTCTCTTCTTTTTCTTCTCCTTTCTCTCCCTCCCTCTCTTCTATCTTTTTCTTTCTCTACTCCTCTGTCTATATATCTTTCTCTCTCTTCCTTTCCTTCCCACTCTTTTTTTTCTCTCTCCCTTCCTTCCCTCTCTCTTTTTCTTTCTCTACTCCTCTCTCTCTCTTCTCTCTCTCTCTCTCTCTCTCTCTCTCTCTCTCTCTCTCTCTCTCTCTCTCTCTCTCTCTCTCTCTCTCTCTCTCTCTCTCTCTCTCTCTCTCTCTGTATAAGTAAACTTCTCATTTAGGCCGTTTGTCATCATTGGGGAAAATGAATGGGATTTCCTTTTAAATTTTTTTTCTCTTATTAAGAAAAGAAGTATTTGCATTTTGTTGATTTAAGCGTCCTGGCTAATTTCTCTTTCTTATTTTCTTAAATTTGGAACGTCAAAAATTTTTTTTTCTTTACATCGTTACCATAACGTAATTTTCTTTCTTTTTTCTTTCCTTTCTTTTTCTGTTCTATAATAAAAAGAGGAAGAAAAAATTCGATTATTTTCCTCGGTTGAAAAGAAAATGCTCAAGTAGAGGTATTTGTTTTCAGGAATTTTTTTTTTTTTTTTTTTTTTTTTTTTGTATTCAAGTATTTATAATAATAATAATAATAAATAATAATAAAAAAAATTTTTTTAAGCCTTTGTTATTTCTCAAGGTTAGGTATTACCCTTCAACTTCTTTATTTAATTATACATCTTTGTTTTGCTTCGTTTTAATTATTTACACTTTTTTGTTTTTATCTACTTTCATTTTCCCAGATTTGGAGGAAATTTTCTTCAATCACGTATTTGTCGTTTAACTTATTTTACGTTCATTTCATGTTATCCTTCTCTCTCTCTCTCTCTCTCTCTCTCTCTCTCTCTCACACACACACACATACACACACTCATCTCTCTCACACACACACACACACACATACATGCACACACTCTCCCTTCTCTCTCTCTCTTTCTACATTACACACACATACAGCCACGTTCATAGCAAAGAGCATATTTTCTTTTATTATATATATATATATATATATATATATATATATATATATATATATATATATATATATATATATATATATTATATATATATATATATATATATATATATATATATATATATATATATATATATATATATATATATATATATATATATATATATATATATATATATATATATATAGATATATATATATATATATATATATATATATATATATATATATATATATATATATATATATATATATATATATATATATATATATATATATATATATATATATATATATATATATAATATATATATGCAAAAGTGAAATCTAAAAGCGAAAAGTTTGGTATAAAAAGACGGAAAAAAAAATACAATTTTCTTAAAAGTTTTGTTGTTGGAATATGAAAAAGTTCGAATTAATATAAACAATTTACGTATAAAATTACATTACGAAGCAAAAAAAGTCTCGAGTGACGGAAACTTTCTTCCCACAGAGACCTAATTCTTCCCAAAAAACTGACCAGCTCTTAAAAAAAGCGGAGAGAAAAATGGGGTATAGGGAGGAGAAACACCTTCTTATTTCACGCCTTCGTGTATTCAGTATGCCTGACGAAGCCCCCAAATTGGCTTTTACCTGACGATGGAAAGCGTCGGGTTTCTGAGTAACGAAAAACCCTCTTGAAGGAGATACGTGCGTTGTGCAATGATGAAGAAGGAAGGCAACGGAGCGGTAAATTTTGTAGAAGATGAAAGACTACGGAAAATGGAGAGGGAAGAAAATTAAGCAAAAGAGAAAGGTAAACGCCTACAAACAGACAAATGCCTTTCAAAATTAAATGGACCTTCCAGGGAGATAACAGACAAACGTACTGAGGGAACACATAAACAAACGTTGGACCTTCCAGGGAACACACAAACAAACGTTCAAAGAATTATGAGGGTGTAGACAAACATTTAGACAATAGAATTAGAACTTTAACGAAA
>SEYY01020149.1:80000-82500 GCA_009176605.1 Armadillidium nasatum
AGATTCATCGGATGTCATCCGATGACAAATGATTAATTAACGCGTTTTTAGTTCACACTTTAAAAAAAAGCAGTGAAATTAGGATGATGGACTGATAATAGTTATATAATGAAAAACTATGTTATATACACATGTATTAATCTATCATCCACTGAAGATGTTGCGAATAGGATCAGTTTCGAAGAGTATTAGTTGCTTATAATTACCATTATCAATTAGGAGCTAAAATTTTGCTAACAATTGCCATTATGAATTGGGAGTTAAATTTTACTTACAATTACCATTATCAAAAAATAGCTAAAATTTTCCTTGCAATTAACAATATCAATTAATAGCTAAAATTTTGCTTACAATTACTATTATTAATTAATAGCTAAAAGTTTGCTTACAATTATCATTATCAATTGAGAGCTAAAACTTTACTTACAATTATCATTATCAATCAAGAGCTAAAATTTTCCTTACAATTACCATTATCAATTAAAAGCTAAAAAAAAATTAGAATATATGGTGAAATTTTATTTTTATGTACTGTAAAGAAAAAATTTCTTTATATTTTTATGAAAAAAATAAAAATTTGTTTCCAATTAAGCAAAACATTCATAAACATTTATCATTTTAGGTAGTTAAGATTTCATTAAAAAAAAAAAAAAGACAAAAAAGTCCTTGGACTCACTAGACAAGTTATGCTTTCCAAACCTTTCAACCAATCAGTGAGAGTCATCTTCGTTCATACACTTCAATTCGATTAGTGCATAGGAAAGGGAGAGCATCACGAGCTCTTGTACCGTGTGGTTCACTCGCTCTGAACTCGTGATGACCTGATGGGCATTATTTTGTCTGCCTGGAGGGACGGCATATTCCCTCGTCGGTGAGGTCCGTTCTCAAAACAAAAACAAAAAAAAGCATAGGAACGACTGCATGACTTTTTTTCCCTCTATATTATATTTGTATCTAACTGCAATACTAAGAGCTGTTCTTGGAGTTCGTCACTCTTGATTTTACCGAAGCTTCATTTACGGTCGCCACTTTAAAAGATATTACAAGAGTTTGTGATTGTGTAAATTGTGAATGGTTCATGAACAAAGAGGAAAGTAGTGCCTACTAGACAAACCAATGATACTCAGTAAAGATCTGAAAATATTGTGAAAATATTTATCATGTGAATGAAGGTCGTATGGAACGAACCAGTCAGCACTTGAGTACAGCGGACTATAATTCCAGATCACTCTAACATTTCATATGCTTAATGGAAGGTAAACTGCCCCGCTGGAACAATCCCTGCTCTCTTCCCCTATATATATATATATATATATATATATATATATATATATATATATATATATATATATATATATATATATATATATATATATATATATATATATATATATATAGTGATGGATCGGATGTCATATTTTCCAATTTGCGGATGCGGATGCGGATGCGGATGTTGAATTTTGGACAAGTGCGGATGCGGATGCGGATGTTGAATTTTTGAAAACGGATGCGGATGCGGATGCGGATGCGGATTGAATTTTCGAAAGTGCGAAATGCGGATGCGATGCGGATTTGAATTTTCGAAAATTCGGATGCGGATGCGGATGCGGATGTTGAATTTTCGAAAGTGCGGATGCGGATGCGGATGTTAATTTTGAAAGGATGCGGATGAGATGTTGCGGATGTTAATTGATGAGGATGCGGATGCGGATGCGGATGCGGATGTTAATATTATATATATATATATATATATATATATATATATATATATATATATATATATATATATATATATATATATATATATATATATATATATATATATATATATATATCCAGTATATATATATATATATATATATATATATATATATATATATATATATATATATATATATATTATATATATAATATATATATTTCACTATCACTTTTCCCACTTTCGTGAGGTGGTGCCCGCCACAATTCCCTTACAAACATAACTATTCTTACCTTTCAACGCTTTCACCACCTCCCTCCATCTCTTGTCTCCACAAATCTTCTACCCTTGTCTAAACTCAAATTCCTTCCATCAAAATCACTCTCACTCCATCCATCCATCTCCACTTCGGCCTTCCCCTCCCCCTACCCTTCCCCTATCTACATCGGATCTACGTACCTTGCCAACCATTCTGTTCTCTTTCATTCTTCACATATGTCCAAACCATTTTAGCACATCTTCCTCCTCTCTATCAATTACACCCTTCTTCCATTTACACATCTCCCTTATTCTTTCATTTCTAATCCTATCAATCCTTCTCAATTTATATATCGCTCTCAAATCTTTCTTTCATCTCAAAGACATTGAAACTTTTTCTCGACCGAGCACTTATCGTCTATGTTTCACACACATACAATACAGAAGGTGAACACATACATTCAAACATTCTTATCTTATTTCTTCGAAATTTTTCCTTTCTTCCATACTTTTCTTAGGCCCCCCAATACTTTCATTCCTTCT
>SEYY01020149.1:90000-92500 GCA_009176605.1 Armadillidium nasatum
AATGAAAGCATTTCCTCCACATATGATAATACAAGTAAAGGAAAAAAAAATACATATATATATAAAGAATTCCTCCTATTATTATAGCACAAATTCACTGCAGAATCTCCTTGGCAATAAGACACACCGGGAGACTCGGACGTCCTGCTGACTTTTCGACTATTTTTAGGCAATTTGTCCCTAGACTACTCTTATATATAACTTTCTTTCTCCTCCTCTATATATCTCTGCATTCATCCAAATCTTGTTAAAGTAACATATAGTTTCTTTAAAAGAAATTTCAAATGTATTCTGATTTATGTTTAGGGTATATATATATATATATATATATATATAATATATATATATATATATATATATATATATATTATATATATATATATATATATATATATATATATATATATATATATATATATATATATAACGAAAGTTTGTACGGTCGGTTGCATTTCATTTGCAACCACATCGTACTAATAGAAACGCTGGAGGGGCAAGTGTGCACACAAAATTCTCTCGTCCGTTATATTAAATGATGCGTTTGCAAAATTTTTGCAACCACACAGTATTTTGTTCGTTTGGAAAAACTAATCAAAATTGAATGACGTTTTTTTTTTACATTAAATAGCGCTTCATTGGAGTGTTATTATAATAAGATGCAATTTATTAAATATTTAGTCCTATTAAAACAATTAAGAAATAAAAAGTAATAAATAACAGTCGCACGCTATAGTTAGATTTAGATGCATATAGTGGTAGTTGAACAAACCTGCAACCACGTCACGAACCGCCCCTGATATATATATATATATATATATATATTATATATATATATATATATATATATATATATATATATATATATATATATATATATATATATATATATATATTATATATATATATATATATATATGTTACGTACGTTATTTAACAAATTGATAAGCCTTAAAGAAAGGTTTTTGATACACTTAAAAAAATTTAACGCTGACGTAGTAAACAGCTAATGAAGGTGCCTCAGGTGCAATTCTCAAACGCCCTCAAAAATATATACTTTATTGCAACAGCCCCAACACCGCTTCTGGAGAATTCTTTATTAGATTAGTTACTTCCTTTGTTCTTGGAGTATCAAACGTAGGTATGTTTGTGTGTGTTTGCGTTTGTTTGAATAGTATTATGGGGTACATTTGTGAATGTGCTCTAAGTTCTTGTCTATGTTCTTGGTGTTCCTTTTGTTCAAGAAGTATCAAACGTAGGTATGTTTATGTGTATCTGCGTTTGTTTGAAAGTGTTATGGGGTACTATTGTGTATGTGTTCTATGTTCTTGTCTATGTTCTTGGTGTTCCTTTGGTTCAAGAAGTATCAAACGTAGGTATAGTTATGTGTGTTTGCGTTTGTTTGAAAGTGTTATGGGATACATTTGTGTGTGTGTTCTATGTTCTTGTATATGTTCTTGGTGTTCCTTTGGTTCAAGAAGTATCAAACGTAGGTATGGTTATGTGTGTCTGCGTTTGTTTGAGTAGTATTATGGGGTACTTTTGTGTATGTGTTCTATGTTCTTGGTGTTCCTTTAGTTCAAGAAAGAGTTATTTGAGATATCGAACATGTGGTTTATGTCTGTTTGTTGGGACGTGTTATTGGGTATTTTTGTGTGTTTGTGTGTGACTGCTTATGGAGTACATGGGTATGTGTCTGTATGTTGTACATTCTTAGTGATCTTTTAACTACAAAATATAGATGTATGAGAATTCAAGGATTTTGTGTCTAAACTTGTTAGCATATATTATGGGGTGTTGTTTATGTTTCTGCATTCATTTGAAAGTATTACATTATACATGTGAGTGTGTGTGTCTTCTGCTTTCTAGTCGTTCTCTTTACTCCAAGAAGTAGTTTGAGATATCAAACGTGTGATGTGTGTCTGTTGTTTGTTAGTATATGTTATGGGGTACATGGAAGTATTTTCTGCTTTATTGGAACTCTATTCTCTCCTAGAAATAGATGTTGATATTTTCTTCAAAGGATTTTTAAACTTTTGTGTAGATGTTTTCGAGCAATATATATATATATATATATATATATATATATATATATATATATATATATATATATATATATATATATATATATATATATATATATATATATATATATATATATATATATATATATATATATATATATATATATATATATTATATATATATATATATATATATATATATATATATTATATATATTATATTATATGCTATAGTTTTCACTGATGGGCAGAGCTCTATTCGAGGAGTGGAAAATTTTAATAAAAGTTTCAAAAACAAAAATCATATAATCCCTTCCAAAAGCAAATTTTAAAGTTAGGGAAATAACAGAGGATGGTAAAGAATTCCACAAAACTGAAGTGGCTGGAAAGAAGGAAGCAACACAAGGAACAAGCCTTGGGTTGAAAATGTTTATGCCCAAAATTCATGTACAGACACAACATCCCTTGTGCCCCAAGGA
>SEYY01020149.1:105000-107500 GCA_009176605.1 Armadillidium nasatum
CATGCGCATGCAGATACACAAGCACATGCACATGAACATACACATGCAGATGCACATGAACATGCACATACATATGCACATGCGCATGACTTCATTTTTCATGATTCTTTCCAATTGGAAGTGCATCTTAAAACTCAATCAATTTCTCAGCACTTTGAGTTAGGCTTGGAGGTTCCTTCTGACGTGTCTTGTATTCCTACTTGGGTCAGATAAGTCATGTTAGTTTTCGATACTTCAAAAACTCAATTCCTTCACAAATATATTCCACGTAATTTTCCACAGAAACAGATCTTCAAATTAATATATCAAACCTCCCTTGTTTCCTCACTATATTGGAATTTCCATTTCTCCTGAATTTTATTGGAAAGCAAACTTTTTTTTTCTCCATACACTGCAAAAATTGTCCTAACGAATCGTTGGGACAAGTGGCGAAAATGTCTCAACAAATTTTTTCAGTTATTTTCTTATTAGGAAATAAATCGATGAAGCGACATTCTTTTGCTTATCATGTCTTTTTTTCTATTGAAAATTTTATTGTGACAATTTTGCCACTTGTCCCAACGATTCGTTAGGACAATTTTTGCAGTGTACTATCTGAGTGATTAGGTGTTTTGATGCCAATTCAGAATTTCTCCCCATAAACAAGAGTCTAATATAGTAGGCTTAGTGTTTTGGAATGTTTTTAGATTTTTATTACATCCTTTCAATATCTTTTATTTTTATATACCTAAAAAATTCATTTCCTTTGACTCTTTGATAGACGTGATTCTCCGTACAGCCACAATGGAAACTAAAATCAATTTTTGATTTTTAATATTTATTGTGCTTCCTTTTCTCGTGATCTCTCTAAGAAAGACCTCATTGTTTTGTTTTTTTTTTTAATTTTTTTATTACTAAAATTTTAAATGGTTGAGTGGTCTATTCGTCCTTGATTAGTCTTCAGAACTTTACATCACCATAGTTCCTTGTCATGCATTAGTATATGGTTCGTTTTTGTATGGAGTACGCGTCAAATATCTCGGGCGGTTCCACTCTTACAGCTTACCTTAAAAGTATTTAGTTAAGAGCTTTTCAACTTATGAAATCTCTTACTCTGTTCAGTCTCTTTGTCGTCGTCCAACTATTGTTAGCTTCTCCTTATTCTGTCGTTATTACAACACTACAAAAATTGTCCTAACGAATCGTTGGGACAAATGGCAAAAAATATCACATTAAAATTTTCAATAGAGGAAAGGCATGTTAAGTATAAGAAAGTGGCTTCACCAATTTACTTTATAATTAGAAAATAACTGAAAAAAAAAAATTAATGCGACATTTATTATCATTCATCCCAACGATTCGTTTAGGATAATTTTTGCAGTGAATGGACACCACCTTTCGGAACATCTTTAACTGCATGCCTGATTCCTTGAGGGGATCTCTTTCAACTTGTCTTTTCACACAGTCTCATCCTTTCTCTGTACAGTTCTCTGATTTCAGACTTGAACTCTATGTTCATTCTCTTAAAAAATGAACTTCCCTCGGAAAATCTTGGACACATTTATTATTATTATTATTATTATTATTATGATTATTATTATTATTATTATTATTATTATTATTATTATTATTATTATTATTATTATTATTATTATTTTCTCATTCTCATTGACTTGAGCACATTCAAACCCCTTGTATCGGGTCATGTCGGTCATTAATCTGAGTATGAAATTGTTTTTACTTTTCCCCAACTCAGATATATTTTATGTAGATCTTTGGCATTTACCATATATATATATATATATATATATATATATATATATATATATATATATATATATATATATATATATATATATATATATATATATATATATATATATATATATATATATAATATATATATATATATATATATATATATATATATATATAATATATATATATATAATATATATTATAAATATATATATACTTTTAATTTTTTGAAATTTTTTTATTTGTTTATTTTTTTATATTGTTCGGTTAGGTTATGTTAGAATAGATCAGGTTAGGTTAATTTATTTTAGATTAGTTTCTTTTAGGGGAAAATTATACCCTTTTTTAAAGGAAGTAAATCCTGAATACATATATATATATATATATATATATATATATATATATATATATATATATATATATATATATATATATATATATATATATATATATATATATATATATATATATATATATATATATATTATTTTGATAAGAAAACATATGTTCAATATTTTGAACGCAAAAAATATAAGCATATATTCTTGTACTCAAATGAAGAAAATTATAGAACACTAAATTATTTTAGATTAAAATGAAAATTATTCTAATATTATATATGTATTATACGAATAAGCTGATAATAATGGTCTGACTCAAAGCCATGAACATCATGCAAACGTATAATGACCGTAAGAACTAAAATTATAGGTAAAAATCGAAGATTTGGAAAAAAAAGAGAGAAAGATAGAGAATGAGAGGG
>SEYY01020149.1:115000-120000 GCA_009176605.1 Armadillidium nasatum
GGGGAACACCAAACAAAAGAAAAAAAATCAATATTTTTACGACTAAACACACACACATACACCCATACATTCACACATACACACACACCCCATACATACACACACACCATACATACACACACACCCATACATATACACACACCCATGCATACACACACCCCATACATACACACACCCATACATACACACACACCCATACATATACACACACCCATACATGCATATACATATGCACACACACCCATACATACACACAAAACTTATATATATATATATATATATATATATATATATATATATATATATATATATATATATATATATATATATATATATATATATATATTATATATATATATATATACACCCACACACGTATACATACACATACTCATACACATACATACACAAAATAAAATATACACGCTTTGAATGTTATCTGTGAAAAGTAAGATAAAAAAAAAAAGTCATTAAATAGCCTCTCTGCTGCTTTTCGTTTTCTTAATCGACTGGTATAATAAATACGTGCTGGTGACACTTTTAATCTTTGTGTAAGAGGACTTACTTTTATATATATATATATATATATATATATATATATATATATATATATATATATATATATATATATATATATATATATATATATATATATATATATATATATATATATATATATATATTATTGAGTGTGTATTATGAGTTTAGAGAGATAAATAAAAATAAAAAAAAAATTGGTTATTGCGTGAGCTTCGAAAGACAATGTCGTGCAGCAAAGTCTAGACCTTGGTGGGTGTGAATTTTCTCTTTGCTGGTAACCATAGCAACAGTGACGCCAATAATATAAAATGGTTCGTTCTGCTTCTGGTACTAAACTAATTATAAATTTTGTTTCCTTTTGATTACTTGAGAGAGAGAGAGAGAGAATATTTAGCTTGAAGAAGATTAATCTTCTGATTTTTTTTTCTTTCTTTCTTTCTTTTTCGTTTATATTATGTATTTCTTGAAGATTAGGCAAAGGCTATATTTATAGCGCGTTATGTTGGGTAAGATTGTTGTAATTAGTTCTCTCTCTATATCTTAAGGAAAAAGACTAATAATATTTAGTCTCTTTCCCCTCTCCTCATCTCTCTCTCTCCCTCCCTCCTCTCCCCCCCCTTCTTTTTACGAATGCAACTTATTGATCGAGGAAAAGACGAAGGTACGAAACGATCAATTAAAAAGGGTAAAAGGGGAGGTCGATATAGAAGGGGACGAAAATGAGAAAGAATAGCACGTGAGGGCAATAAAAGCAAGGAATGGGAAAAATGTCCCATGGAAAATGGTATTTTTTTTTTTTTTTCTTTTTCTTCTTTCCAACCATTTTCGGAGATAATTATAAGGGTTGCAGCTCTGTCCTCATATTGGCGTGTTCCATATTATATGTTGTATCGTTCGTTAATAATGTTTAAAGTTGTAAATACTTTTCTCTGCCGAGATAACGATGAGCCATAATAATTCAAAAAGTTAACATGAGTTCATCAAATTCTTTATAAAATTTCTTCAGCATTCTTCATGTTATTTTATTTTTTTTTTTAAAAAAAAAAAAAAAAAAAAAAAAAAAAAAAAAAAAAAAAAAAAAAAAAAAAAAAAAAAAATCTTTGCATCGGAAATACTTCCACTTTGCTGTTAAAGGTTACGGGGGGTAATGTTTTTGTCCCCTTCTGATGTAGTTTTTTTTTTTTCCGAAATTTATTAAGTTCTCAGAACGAAACAGTAATGTAAAATCGATGAACATTGCTTCGAAAACCTTTGAAACCTTTGATTGTTATTTTAGATAAATTGCTGTATAAGGGAAAAATGTTTGTTGTTCTTTACATGAAGTAAACTCGAAGAGTTTTAAGACAGGGTCTTCAACCTTATTTGCTGCTTTATATTTATTTATTTATTTATTTATTTTATTCTTCCTAACAAAAGAATAAATAATTTTGTTGTGAAAACTATTGATTTGGGATATAGTTTTGTAATTCTTTTCATTTGTAGTTTGTTATTGTTAGAGATGTTAAATTTGTAGTTTCAAGATTTCCTTGTATACATTTCAAAAATAAGGAAACTTTAATATATATTCTATTGGTTCGGTGAAGTGATATTGTGACCTGAGCAGAGAATCATAGGGTTAAATTATCATGCCATATATATATATATATATATATATATATATATATATATATATATATATATATATATATATATATATATATATATATATATATATATATATATATATATATTAAAATGGTGGATAAGTCCTATACATAATCTACCACATTTTAGGGAAAAAATAATCAGAACTAAACTAAAAACATGTCCCCATACACGGCGTTTGAAAGTGGACATGCCAAAAGAACTGTGAAAGTAGGAGGAGAATAGTGTACCATGTTTTACTAGTAAAGTACATGAAAATGAACAAAGCGGTTATGTGCAAGGTCAGAGAGCTAGCGATAGTGTGAGAGTGACGCAACATTTGTTATGCAGAAAAAATTGGAGAAAATCATTGAGTGCGGAATATGCGAGACAAAACTTCCCAGGTTTCACCCTTTTCAGAAGAGCCGTGTGAGTGGAACCAACTCAATTATATGAAGCATTTCTTCATACGAGGAAAAACGATATCCCAAAAATGAGCAAGTGGCTGGGATGGCGTGAAGAAATTTCAAAGGCGCTTCAGGACACTTCCAACTTTTTTTAGAAGCTTGTTTAGAGAGGGAAACGTGATCCTTAAATGAAATATCACTAGAAAAAAAATCAAGAATGTTAAGGCCAGGCGAAAGTTTGAGTTAAGGTGCTTTTGATATAATTGTGTGGAAGTTCATCTAGTACAAAGATGGATTCAAATTTTTTGAGGCATTTTAAAGTAATTTTTTTTTTAATTAAAAATACTAGGAAGATAAAAGGCAAGTTCTAAAGCTACCCACCCTATGAGTTATTTGCACTTAACAGGAATGTATGTCAGTGACAGAACTTTGCATTTAGCTGGAACACTTGTCACATATAACGAAAGGGGAAATCCTCGACTTGGGAGTGGATAGGTAACAAATTGCCAGAGGAGTCATTAAGAAAATAAGAAAAAAAAGTTGGGATACGACAAAACTTTTTGGATAGGAGGAGGAAAAATAACTCGAATCGTTTAAAGTGAAATTAACGAGAGAAGGTAAAGGTATTATTGAAGAGTTCAGCTTTATCTGGAAACTAAATAAAAGACTCTACAGGAAGAAGAATAATCCGAGTTGAAGTTGTAATTTATTTTGTGCAAAATGCTGGTAAAAAAAAAAGTATTGAGGACTGGGTGGGTAAGATTATTGTATTTTCTACGGAGAATTGGCACGTTTCCGGGATTAAATAAAAGTATTTAATTTAAGACTTAAAAATTAGGTTCTTGAAGGCACCGTCCCCAATGCGTTTAGCACGATAATAAGTTAAAACCAAGGTCTAAGCTTAGTTAAAAGGAAAGGAAAAATGGTATATACGCTTATTTTTCAAAAGAGAATCATCTGTTACGCATGCACTCTAGTGATGGTTCCCGAAAATGCACTCATTCCGAGGGATATTAAAGGCCATCAAATTTGACTGATGTTACACCACCAAATCACCAAAAAAACATTTCGCCTTTCCTTTGGAAGGGGTGGGGGGGTCCTTTCCTGCCTAAGAAGGAATTATAAATAAATAGGATATAAAGATAAGCTGACTAGTGGAATCAAGATAATGGAAAAGTTTCAAGAATGTAGGAAAAGTGATCAGGAGAAAAAGTTCCAAAACGTTGGATTCATCTTCAGAGCGATAAAGGGTACATTAGGAGGTGGAAGCTGCACCATTTGCTTCAAGGTTTTGAATTTGAAAATCGGAGAAATTGTTCACCAGCTGTATCTTAAGTTGAAGGAAGCCATTGGTGGTTGTGAACATTAAAAATCACTCGAAATGATGATCTTTAGAGAAGTATAAGAATGCTCTTTATTTTGGGTTTAAGATAGTGAGGAATTAATAGATATATAATAGAATAAAAAGAACGAATCCGTCATAGATTGGCAAGAGATCTTAAAACATAACGTGAAATATTCGAAAACTTCAAAAATTTGAAACACGGGAACAAATAGCGACGCTGCACACACTTTTTTTTTTGTGTAAGTTCATATCTATCACGATTTTTTCCCCCTCTAGAGAATTTCCATAGGAGTCGACTCCCGGGATCTTATCCACACGAGCCTGGCACGTTATAACATGCTATGCTATTTCTAAATTGGATATAGAAAACAGAGAAGACAGTCGTGTTTGACATCGGAGCTCATCTTGATCAATTGGTGAGGTCTAGTGGAAGAGAAGTGGTCTTCATTGAAGTGAATATTAGAGTGAAAACTGTGAATGCTTTAAAACATAATGAAAAAAAGTGCTTTAGAGCAAGTCTCAAACCTCGTAGTGGCATCAACCCCAATTGATCGGAGTCTGTAAACAACCAATCTGTGGTAGGGGAAGGGGTAGACGAAGGGTATCTTTTGAAGCTGCTGCTTCAAGGCTACATGTACGATCACAGTTTTAGAAAGGGATTAAAAGCTTGTGTGAGTATATAAATGTGTAAGGTTTTAAGGAGTTCTTACTGTACAAAGTTTCTCTTTCTCACTTTCTCTTATATATATATATATATATATATATATATATATATATATATATATATATATATATATATATATATATATATATATATATATATATATATATATATATATATATATATATATATATATATATATATATATATATATATATATATATATATATCTCAACTAGTGCAACCTGTTCTCTCATTTACCATCTAATGTAGAAGCTTGACTGAAATAGTCATTACAAGGATGATTGATGAAGAATAAGAGTGAAGTAGGAAAACATTGACAAGATGTATTGATTTCTGTTTTTCACTTATGAAGGATTTAGGAATAAATCCCAAAAAGGTTTCATTATCCGTTATAAATTTT
>SEYY01020149.1:125000-127500 GCA_009176605.1 Armadillidium nasatum
TCCAACTTTATCAAGTTACCAATGAACAATTGTTGAAAAAGTTGTCCAGTTATTAAGTCCATTTGAAGACATCAGCAAAGAATCAAGTAACAGAACATCTATATCAATGATAATCCTTCAATATTAGCTCTCAGATTATTTCTATTAAAAGCTACCAAACATACTGGTGAATTTAGTGGAATTATTTCAACTGTTGAAGAATTCAGTGCATCAACTGAAAAAAGATTTGCATCATACATAAATGAAAAATTTCTGTGCTTGGCTACTTTTCTCGATCCCAGATTTAAATTGAAATTTCAAAAGGATGACATTAAAGAAGACACTATTAAGAAATGGGTTATGGATATTGTAGAACATCAATCTGAGATAAATTCTATTGATAGTCAAACAGGAGACAGCTCTTCTAATGATGATCAAGATAATGAAACTTATGAAAGTGTACCTAAAACTGTTTCCCTTTCAAAACTGTTAGATGATTTTGAGTCAAATAAGCCTATGAAAATAAATTGTAGGTGTTCAAAATGTGGCCCACCCTGCGCTACGCAGATTTGTACATTTCGCATCATAGAGTACTTTGTATACCGTCCGATGATATACACTTCTGGCTATTGGCAAGTGTTCTGGAACTAACCTGTCATCCCTCTCAGGTATATGAACAACACGGAACCGTCTACGATCAGCTGGGAGAAGCGTATCAGGTGTTCGCTTACACGCACCCTCGGAAGGATGATGGCGAAGGTCGTGTAATGGAGTTGTCATCTTTTAGGATTCGTGACCTGATACAATTTTACTGCCTCACGACCCCATTCCCGTCCGCAATCCCATACGTAAGTAACATGTCAGCTAGTTGATGTATGGATAACGCATAATTGTTAACGATTCAATACCGGTATTCTGTAATATATACACTCTGTGGTTGCTTGTTCTATAACTGTTGACGAGACCTCAGTATCCGCACTCTTTCAAAGGTACCATAATTTTACAGTTACTAAGTGGTCATCGGGACTACACAGACCAACCTACCGTACCTTCGACTTATCCACCAATTGCTACGTACCACGTATTACCTGCACGGGTGGATATCCCTTTTTTTTCTCTTTAACAGTGCATTTCCTGACCTAGGTTTATGAAACATATGTCCAGCACAGCGTGTATGGTAAAATCTCGGTGTTTGTTGGTATAATTAGTATCCACCCTGCATAATATACCCACTCGATCTTGCGGAAAAGCGACTTTTATTCCTACTCAATAATAATAATAATAATAATAATAAATTTTTTTCACCGATACCGATACTTGCAAATCTTTTACATAACCGAAACCATATTGCTGAAACTAGCGAATACCGATGCATCATTCCATCCCTAATATATATATATATATATATATATATATATATATATATATATATATATATATATATATATATATATATATATATATATATATATATATATATATATATATATATATATATATATATATATATATATATATATATACTTTTAGTATAAATTTTGCAAAATTTTCAATTTCGACCAAAATAATGGGAGATAAGTTGAAATGATTTTTCAGGGAAGGTTATGATTATTTTACAGTCTAGTTCTCCGGTAGAATATAGAGTAGGATGGTTATCTGTATATTAATAGATTTATATGTTGAAAGAAGGGTTTTACTCTTGAAAAGTAAAGCTCTCTACAGTTATGTAGGTGTTTGCTTCTCAGTATGTTTTTGTTATCCATCGGTTTCATTTAGAGGCATAAATCGTACAGTAGTTGTCATATTCTCTTTTTACTGTAGAATTTAGTTTGTCATTCTTAGAGTTTTATTTTGGGTATACTTTAGTAAAGTTTGATAGTTAACCTATTAGAATTTAGTTTTAATCTAAACTTTGTTCTTTAAATATTGCTGTTAGGAAGAAGTCGTTAAGCTATTGGAAGTTTGTTCTAAATTTCCGTAGTTAAAAGCATTAAAAATACGTACTTAAGTAATTCTTTTTTTTTCCAACATTTAAATTTGATTTTTAATTTAAGAAAACGTTCTAAATTTTCCGTAGCTCCTAAGCCCATTTTTTTTTTTTAGTTTACATTAATTTGAATTTTATTTTAAAATTGATTATGATAATTTGGTTAACCTAACTTACTGTATGAGTTATCCATTAAGCTGGTATTTAAAAAAAAAGATCTTAACAAACTCCCCTCCCCCCGCATTAAGTTTGAGTGAATAATTTTAGATTAATTTTCTCCCCTTTTGATGTCACATTCCGTCTCCTGTAGTAAATTTCGTAAGCTTTCATGAACTTTAAATCTTTAGCTTGCGAATTATTTTCATGTTTAAGTTCTTGTTGCAATTTCCAATCCCTGAGAATTTCTCATTTTCTCTTTAAACCATTTCTTCCCTCTAGGTTTACGTACTCTTCTTCACTTTAATTTTCGTAGCAGTCTTCCTTTTCCTCCCTCTAGGTTTACGTACTCTTCTTCACTTTAATTTTCGTAGCAGT
>SEYY01020149.1:135000-140000 GCA_009176605.1 Armadillidium nasatum
CGCCCAGCTGGTTGTCACTGGAAACGTTAACATTTTCATTTTGCAGTTTTTAGTAAAAATTTTTATTTTTTTTTCCCATTTCAACGACTCGCTTACCTTCCAAATCCCCCCCCCCCCCACTAACCCCTTCCCCCCCTTTTTTTTATTAAGGTGAATTTTGTTAGTTTATTATGAAAGGATTATTGTAATTAGTTTGTGAATAGGATTATAAAAATATTAAATTTTAAGAGGAGAGTAGTTTATTTAAAAAAAATTTTTTTTTTGTAAGTACTAAGTATAATTATCAGTTTCTCATAATTATTCGTATTATTTTACATAATACGTGTTTTAGGCATTTATTTTTTTTTGTGGTAAATCTGTAACTTTTCTTAGGGAGCCTTTTTTTTCTCCGTTTATCCTTAAAATTACTGCAATTTAATAATAATGTTGCTAAATTCTTAAAGTAAGAAAATTTTTTATTTTTTGTTGGGGTTATTAATGTAATTTTTTTTTATAATTATTGTATTATTAATTATATATATACAATATATTTTATTGTCAATATTGCGCATATACAATATTACCTTTCTCAAACACGTAATTTTGAACGGTTTTAAATTAGTTCTTTCTGATGAATTTCCCTTTTATAATAAGATTTTATTTAGTCTTTTGGAACCAGTGTCCGCCTTTCCTTGTGTAAATGTAATAAATGTCAGATTTTTCTCTAGTTGCAGTAAAAATTAAGTTCTATTTCCTGTCGTCAACATAAATAATTAATTAGTGTCCTCCTCATCTGTGTGTATATTAATTTATTCGAATCCCAGATTATAAAGGAATACCTAACAAACCTATATGGTAATATGAAGTTTTTTACGATTGAGTTCCTATCCTTATTTTTTATAAAGCTGGTCATGTACTCTGTGAGAGACAAAATTAACCTTATTTCTACACTTTTTTTTTTTAACAATTTAATATTGTTGAAATTTTACGAACCTTCAAACTATTTTTTTTCACATTCTCTTTTACTTATATATTGGCAGATAGATAATTTGATGTAGGAGTAGCGTAGCAGTAGCCTTTCTCTTGGGTGACTTTTTTTTGGGGGGGTTTCAGTTTACCATCTTCCATCAGATTTTTTTTTGGGGGGGTGGATGGGCATGGGGTGTCTTTAATTCTTTTGTAATAGTCTTTTCTAACTCCCCCTTTTTATCGTTTCTTGTGTATCTCAATGTATTTTACACTATGCTATTATTTAAGATTTTTAAATTCGATTATTAACTGTTAATGTAAATTCGATCTTCATTAATTAATTAAATTTAGTATTGATAGATATTTTCAATGTTTATATGTTCCATGTTATCTCAATCACTGTTAAATATAGACATAAAAACCTAAAAATTAAAAAAAAAAAATAAATAAATAAATAAATGAAAATCTGACGCTAACTTAACCGACTATGTACGTGTCTTTACGATAATATTAATCATCAGTTTTGGAAGTTGTGTTTGGCTTTAAATTTTTTTTTTTTTTTTTTTTTAACACTTGTGCAGTTATTAACCTGTAAATCTTGTTGTAGTGTGTTATATTCATAAAGGGAGATTTCATTATCGCACCAAAATGGTTGAATTTGTGTGTTAATTACTATTTGTTTCTTTTCATTTACTCACACACACACACACACATATATATACTATATATATATATATATATATATATATATATATATATATATATATATATATATATATATATATATATATATATATATATATATATATATATATATATATATATATATATATATAATATAAAGCTTATAATAATTTAATTTTAAATTATTTTAAAATTTTAAAATTACCTTTTAACAATATATGAAATTTTATTCCGGTTAAAAGTAATTAAATCTCAAAAAAAAAAAAAAAAAAAAAAAAAAAAAAAACTGCTGAAATTTATTAGCTTATTTCTCTTAATATTTCCTACTGCTCCAGCACCTATTGTGCGTCTTTGTCATTTTTCAGTACATATCCTAAGCGAATTTAATTTAAAATTGTAATACTCCATAGATTTTACAATCTTGCGATGTAAAAAAATAATAAAAAAGGAAACTATAGTTTTAAACACTTTGGCTGTAAATTATTCAAAAAGTGTGATTGTATTGTTGTTTAAAAATAAAAAGTTTGATTCCCGTTTGAGTATTCTAAATTTATAAGAGCAATCGTGTTTCATTATTGCTTCCGTGACCAGTTCTTGACCTTAAAAGGTTACGGTAAAAGAGAGAGAGAAAATTTTGATATTAGTTTGAAGTGTTTGTTAGGAAGTTGAATCATCAAAATAAGAGTATTGTGTAGTTTTTAAATTAGTTTAATTAATAATATTTTACACCAATGCCTTTACGAAAAATAAAAATATATATATATATATATATATATATATATATATATATATATATATATATATATATATATATATATATATATATATATATATATATATATATATATATATATATAACTGGCTATCCTATTCTGGATCTATCATCATAGTTACCAGACTCTACCTATGTTTTAAAATTGTCCTTCTCCCTCCATCTTATCAATAATTTGTAAATTATAAATAAGGAAAAATATATACCTGTACTTTTTGTAACGTGAAAATATATATATATATATATATATATATATATATATATATATATATATATATATATATATATATATATATATATATATATATATATATATATATATATATATATCCGTTCTCCGTGTGTGTGTGTTCTTTGGTTATCATTCTTTGAGGGTGGGTTACTAGTTCGTTATTTTAAATTTCTCCTAATGGTCGTTCTCAATAGTAGTAGTAGTAAAAAAAAAAAAATATATATATATATATATATATATATATAATTAAAAATAAATTAATAAAATTTGTTACCTAAATTTATCCATCACACACTCTTTTTAATGCCATTAGTCATCTTTATAATATATCACAGCTTCCATGCAGTTTCCCTCATTCTTTTTCGCACTTTACCGTTTTTGTATATATATATATATATATATATATATATATATATATATATATATATATATATATATATATATATATATATATATATATATATATATATATATATATATATATATATATATATATATATATATATATATATATATATATATATATATATATATATATATTATATATATATATATATATATATATATATATATATATATATATATATATATATATATATATATATATATATATATATATATATATATTATCTATCTATATATATATATCTCTCTATCTCTCTCTCTCTCTCTCTCTCTCTCTCTCTCTCTCTCTCTCTCTCTCTCTCTCTCTCTCTCTCTCTCTCTCTCTCTCTCTCTCTCTCTCTCTCTCTCTCTCTCTCTCTCTCTCTCTCTCTCTCTCTCTCTCTCTCTCTCTCTCTCTCTCTCTCTCTCTCTCTCTCTCTCTCTCTCTCTCTCTCTCTCTCTCTCTCTCTCGTTTCTCTCCGTATATTTTCCCCAATCATTTGAATGTTTCAGACATGACAGACCTATACCATATATATATATATATATATATATATATATATATATATATATATATAATATATATATATATATATATATATATATATATATATATATATATATATATATATATTTCATTATCATTATTATTATTATTGTTGTTGTTGTTTTGCTGGTTTGTGTTAATCGTCTTTGTTCAGTCGTTAATTTTATCACTCATTGACATCTGTCACAGAGAGAGAGAGGCTTCTCTTATTCAGTGACTACGTTTCACTCTTCATACAGTCTTTGTTCCAGAGTCTTCTATTGATTTCAATACCGCTAAGTCGTATAAAAATGAAATGTTATTTTTTTTTTTATTTTTTTATTTTTATTTTTTTTTTATAATTTTTTCAATTAATTTTTCCACGTGAATGAATGACATTAAATTTTCTCACTCCTCATCCCCTCTTTAATTCCTCTTCCTCTCCTCTCCCCCCATATTCACTACTGTTCTTCCTATTCCTTGTTCTTTCCTTATTTCCTCTCCTTCCTCTTCTCTTATTCCATTCCCTCTTCTTTCCTTACTATTCACTCTTTTTTTCCTTCCCTCTTTATTCTTTCCTCTCTATTTTCCATCTTTCTTTTTCATTTACTCATTTCCTCTTCCTTTCCCACTTCTGTTCTCATTCCCTCTTCTAATCCTTCTTTCCTCTTTCATTTTGTCTTTTCTTCTCCTTCCTGCTTTTTTCTTCCTTTCTCTTTGTTTTGTTCAAATTTCTTAGGTCTATTTTTTTTTTTACCGTAACGTGTTGTCACTATTGATCAAATACTGTTTATTACATATGTCAGCTATTCCATTGCCCATAAATAGTTTTGTTAATTATTCGTTGACCTTAATAATTCTTTAATGTTGTGCGTTATGAACTTGGTTTGAACTGAGTAGTAACTTTTCTTGAAAATATATATATATTTTTTTTTTACATATACACATAAATGACAAGTGTAGCGTCGTTGGGGGGAATGTCTTTAACCTGAAAGAATGATGTAGAACTTTTTAACAATTTTCCATTTTTTTTTTTTTTTTTTTTTTTTTTTTTTAAATACTGCCGGCCGTTCTACAAACGTTGTGCTTACTCGGTTATCACCTTTAATCTCGAAAAATATTAGTCTAGAAATGTGGAACTGTTTTGCTGTAAGACTTAAGTATTTTTGTAGTTTCTTCAAAATGTGTTGAAATTTTTAAAGAAATTTGGGTATTTTTAACGGTTACGATAATTTAAAGAGAATAAATAGAGGTTAGGATGTTCAATGCTGTTCTTAATTAACAAGAGTTATGATTGAATCTTAAGGAAAATTCAATCATTTTAATGCGAATTGGATCTTTTTCCCTGGAATGATTAAAGACTGGAATTCTTTATCAAGTTACCAATACTAAAAAAGTTTTTTTTTTTTTTTTTTTTTTTCATTGGGAACATTCGAGGATGTTGTTGCTGTTGT
>SEYY01020149.1:145000-147500 GCA_009176605.1 Armadillidium nasatum
TTTTTTTTCTTTTTTTTTTCTTCTACCTTACAGCTTTAAAGTGAGCAACGTGGAGTCCTGGATGTCCGGTATGATGAATGGTATGGATACATGTACTGCAGCACAAAACGGAAACGCTTCCTCCAATTCCTCTCAGTCCGGCATGGTAGAAGAATCAAAAACAAACCTTATTGTTAATTATCTTCCCCAAAATATGACCCAAGAAGAAATCAGGTCATTATTCTCATCCATAGGCGAATTAGAGTCCTGCAAACTTATTAGAGATAAAGTTACAGGTAAGATTTCGTTTAACGTTTATCTCCTATTTCACTCTTACTGTTTTGATTATATATATATATATATATATATATATATATATATTATATATATATATATATATATATATATATATATATATATATATATATATATATATATATATATATATATATATATATATATATATATATATTAATAATATAATATAATATTATATATATATATATATATATATATATATATATATATATATATATATATATATATATATATATATATATATATATATATATATATATATATATATATATATATATATATATATTATATATATTATATATTATATATTATATTATATTATATATATTATATATATATATATATATATATATATATATATATATATATATATATATATATATATATATATATATATATATATATATATATATATATATATATATATATATATATATATATATATATATATATATATATATATATATCGTCGTCAATTTTCTGCCGATTAATTTGCATATATTGGCATATAAATATATCTGCTCCTCCTCCCACTTTCTTCTATTGAGAGCGAAAGTCTGTTTACTAGTGGGGGCCAAATATACACTCCAGAACGATATCGAATTATCTCCAGAAACTGGAGAAAATATTGTTTTCTGCATCACAGTTTAAGAGTTTTTTAAATTTTATGTACTAGAATTTTAAAATATGTCCCATGTTTCTCGCATACTAAAATGTTTTGAAATCAATGTTCTGAAGATACTATTGTACTGTATATTTTAAAAATTGCAGGTATTTATTTATACATTAGAATAAAGAAAAAGACAATTTAATTCTTTTTTATTATGAAATTGTTGAAATCTTAAAATAATGGAAATTTTTAAAACATGCTTTTTCAATTTCATCGTCGTCAAAAAATTCTTAATTGTCCCATCATTATATATATATATTATATATATATATATATATATATATATATATATATATATATATATATATATATATATATATATATATATATATATATATATATATATATATATGTGCACCTCCCAGCATCATACTTGAATAGATTAAAGTAGCACAGTTCTGCAACCAAAAGCCTGCATAAGATTTTTCAATTTTCTTATAGATTTTTGCATGCTGAACATGGAAAAAACTGAAAAAGTTCTATCACGTAAGCTTTTCTTGCAAAATTTGTTTATTTAATAGTTGTCTAATCTTTCATTAAACAATTTTTTTAGAGTTCCCCTTGATTAACACTCTTGTTCTTTAATCATTTTGTCGATTTTATATATATATATATATATATATATATATATATATATATAATATATATATATATATATATATATATATATATATATATATATATATATATATATATATATATATAATATATATATAACTGCTCGGGGAATCGAACCTGGGCCCAAAAGATGGAAGTCCGTTGTGCTAACCGCTACTCGACATTCGAGATCTTTTCACTAGACGATATGTCAGTAGAAGTTCCGAATAGTTTCCTTTTGAACCATCGGTGGAGTAGCGGTTAGCACAACGGACTTCCATCTTTTGGGCCCAGGTTCGATTCCCCGAGCAGTTATATGTATTATACATATTAATTCCACGATAATAGTGGCTAATGAATGAATAACAAATGTACTGCGTACTTCGGATAAGAACCTTGGTCAAGCTAACCCTACGCCCAAGTTGTGGTCGGGGAGACATTCGAGAGCTTTTCACTAGACGATATGTCAGTAGAAGTTCCGAATAGTTTCCTTTTGAACCATCGGTGGAGTAGCGGTTAGCACAACGGACTTCCATCTTTTGGGCCCAGGTTCGATTCCCCGAGCAGTTATATGTATTATACATATTAATTCCACGATAATAGTGGCTAATGAATGAATATATATATATATATATATATATATATATATATATATATATATATATATATATATATATATATATATATATATATATATATATATATATATTATATATATATATATATATATATATATATATATATATATATATATGACTAGAGCATTTGCGCAGAATGCCGGTATATTCATGTCCTGACGTGTTTCTGTTTGTTATTGGAATAATTTGCATTTTTTATTTTCTTTTATGCATCATTACTAGTTCAGCGTTCAAGCGTGCCAGTACAATTTTCTGTATTAAAAGTTTATCCTCTTGCGATGTCTTGAAGAAGCTGTGT
>SEYY01020149.1:152500-170000 GCA_009176605.1 Armadillidium nasatum
TATCGAACTTAAATTATACAACTTTTAAAACAAAAATGAAATGCAATTACATTTAAGCTGAAAATTAATTTAAAAAAAAAAAATTAAATTACCAGGGCCGAGTGGGCTTTTTCAAAAAAAAAAAAAAAAAAAAAAAAAAAAAAATCCCTTGTTCTAATAATATTGAAGGTTGTCATTTTTCTTTCCAATCATTTGAATTAACAGTTCGGAAGTTCAGATGCCTCTTTACTAACTTAACTTGTTCTTCTAATGCTGTCTTAAGTTTTCCATGAAAGACCAGGTTCAATTCTGATGATTTTCAACCTTTTTAAAGTTTCTAACGTCAAGGTCAAGTGCTTTTAAGGTTTTTCTATTCTTTCCAGTTTCCTAATCTTTTCACACCATATCTTTATAAAAAGGGGAGTTAATTCGGATTGTTCTGTAACCGAGATAAATAATTATCTTGGGGTGCAGAAAATTTGATAAATATCACATTTTACGAAATTCATTTTTTGTATGCCAATACTTTTCAGAGTGGTACCTGCTTTGGCATAGACTCCTTAGGTCCAACCGAGATTTGAGGCTGTAGTCAGTGATGAGCAGATTCTCTTCTGGGCTAACTAAATCTGTCCATCCTACTTTCTACCCATTTGTTGCTATGCAATTTTATTTGACAAGTTTAGCACATCTTTAGTTTTCTATGGTGTTAACATTAGTACTTCCTATTTACGATAAAAATTTCACTCTACCACCAAAATTATTTCTAAAAACCTTTGCAGATTTACTTTTCATTCACTTATACTCGCCCTTGATTCAGTAGCTACCACTTTCACAGATTCAATAATCTCTTTGGTCTCATTCTCCTCATTTAATTTGATTCTTTGTGGATTCCGGTAGTCTTCCTCTAACCATTCTTCTTGGGATTACAGTACTTTTTCCGGAGATAACGTTCAATCAATTTTGGTACTTTAGATGCCAGCAATTAAGAAACTTAGGAGTGCGATGACCTTTCTCATAGTTTTAGGGGCGTTTTTGCTTTACTGTTCACTATGCTTGGATATTGAAACTCTTTAATGTAATTATCGAAATATACAGCTACTATTTTATTTTAACCCTCGAGAATCCTAAATTTTGTACTTCATTCACATATCCTTGATGTAGACTGCATAATAATAATGAATGATCCAAGATGCTTATGGTGAACTGGTAAATTGAAGATTATATCATAGAGCAATGATATGATATGATCTGCTCTTAAGAATTATGGGAAGAAAACGTATTCATAAGTGACCCTCAACGTATAACACACCAAACATTGCAGCTGTCAAAGCACGTTTTTCTTCCTCTCAAATCTTTCCATTTTTGCAGTAGTAGATGGGTGACATTTCAAATTTCATTCCTTTCCCGTTAATAGGTATGCTCTCCAAGGTGATTTCCTCTTTTTACCAATCTTTTTTTCCTTCTCATTAACGACATTTTCAGTTGTCCTCCATTCAAAATAGACTTTGAATATTTCTAAATTAAAATGTGATATCAGTGGAACTTTTATCATTAATTATTAATTTAGAAAATTTAAAAGTATAAAAAAAAATACTGTACAGTTTCTCTAATGCGTTTAGCTATGCACTATCTGTGTACTTCGTTAACTTCAGCCCTCTTTACTTTGATGAAATTAACGAGGAGTGTTGCAGCAGTAATATAGCAAAGTAGTATTTAGGTTATCGGTATATTTTGTATAGCAACGTTAAAATTATTTAAGCTTAGTAATTGCATTCTATGATAATTTCGGCAACCTCGGGTTTGTGCAGCTTTAGCTTGTCTTTTGGTAGCAAGGAATATCGTATTAATGGTCCATCCATTTTACACACATACAGGGGTTCAACATGGCTCATTCCTATTCTTAGTTTTTTTTTTCAAATCCACGTAAAATATTGGAAGAAATGTGAATTTTCGGATCGTACTCTACACCCCTTTCTCTTGACGGCTGCATCAGTTTTCACAGCCGAATTGTGGGTTATAGTTTTGGCTTCCTCAAAAGTAATTATTCTTATCAGGTATCTCTTATATTTATGAGCAACTTCTTGGTCCTCCTTGTCCACCGTCGTTTTCCTCTGACTTCTCCACTGAATAAGAAAATGCATAACTTTTTGCAGGACAATGTGTCTCATGTTGACAGGGAACAGTGATAATTTTTTTTATTGCATAAAAATTCATATGATGGTTTCATTATATTCATTATGATTGTCTAAAAGCTCTCCTAATCAGTGAAGCCAGTAGTAATCATTCATATTAAAATGTATTGAATTAATACTTAGATACGATAAGTACGCATGACTCAACTAATATCATTTGAATATTTAAATGTAAAGATTGATAGTAAGACTACTTTATCTTGTCGCCCTCGATCAGCTTATCATATCTGAACACCCGTTTGAAAACTGATGTTGGAACATTGATGGTTCTTTTGTCGATGAATGAATGATACATTGACTTCTACATCTAACAGAAGGTTCGAATTTTTCTATTGATAAATTTAAAGATTAGTTCAAACAAAACTAGTACTGCTTTGACTTTTTAAAGCTGGTCAAATTATAGATATATTTCCTTCTTAGTTAGTTTCCGACTTCATTGTGAAATAAATCTCTCATTAATTTCTGATATAGAATGAGTTTTTATTTCTGTTATTAGGGCTTTGTGTGGTTAATATTTATCAGTTTGATAGAAATGAATGGTAAAAAAACATGAACATTTATTTTTGTAATACACATCAAATGTCTTTACTATAATTGTTAATGTATGAAAGTTTTACAGAAAAACTTCTTACAAACCTTTCTTTTCATTTATTTTTAAAATATTTATATAATTTGGTTAATTTAGCTTAAATAAGATTAATTTTCAATCTAGAAATTTGAAGCATAATTATTAATAAAAGTTAAATAAATTCATTTACTTAAATTCTTAGTATCTTAACCGAAAGCTGAACTAGAAAAATTTTATTTTTAGCATACCTTAGAACTTAGTGCTAATCATATGTTATCAGCTGTTTCGCATAAGCCATATTTTATTACTAACAAGTTTTAGATATAATAATAATAATAATAATAATAATAATAATAAATTTTAATAATAATAATTATAATCATCATCGTACGTGCTTTTTGCCGCTATTATCGCTCGATCTCCACTTGCTGATCAGTGGAAGTAATTTCTTTGTTCTCTTTAAATATGGGTAATTTAAAGCATTAAATTAAAATTAAATAAATAATAAACAGCGATATAATAATAATAATAATAATAATTAATAATAATAATAATAATAATGAAAAGTATGATTAATATAGATCAAATTTTAAAGAGCAATGATAATAAATGGCTGCGTAAGTGTCTTGCAGGTATTTTTTTCTTTCTTAATGTTTGAAATCGTGACTAAAAGCCAGTTTTTTTTTTTCTTTTTTTTACACACACACACATACAAAGATAATGGAAGACTTATTCTTCTTATTCACCTTGATAAACAATGGCAAATAATGCTGATAATTTATTAACATCTTTATCACTTTATCGGATATCAGTGCAGGAATATATATATATATATATATATATATATATATATATATATATATATATATATATATATATATATATATATATATATATATATATATATATATATATATATATATATATATATATATATATATATATATATGAAATAAGTATTCTATTTTGTTCTGTCTTGTACGAAAATTGATTTTTAAAGTTTAACAATTAACTAAATTTTGACCTCCCCTCCTAGCCCCTGGCCCCCCCCCCCCATCTTTCCTTCGTTCTCGTCTCATTTTCTACTTCATATCTTGATTTGTTTTTTTTTCTCTTATTTGTGGATGAGTTTTTTTTGTTTGTTTTTTTTTTGCGATTTTCCTACAAGTAATGTGAACGTTTGTGTGTGCATTGTTGTCCTCGTTTTTCCCCCCTTCAAGGCCACGGATTGGTATATTTAGTCTCGAAACCCTTTGGGATGAAAGGGGAGGAAAAGACGTGTTGTTATTATGTCGAATGAGGGGGCCTTGCGTGTGTGTGTGAGAGAGAGAGAGAGAGTGAGAGTGTGTATTTGTGTGCTCTCTTCATACAGACGGAATCTGGGAAAGGGAAGTGGAGTTTGGTTGCGAGGGGAAGGAGGAGGGAAGAAATAGGGGAATGGGAGGTTGCACGGATCAATTCATCCCTTCGTACGTACGTTTTATTATTCTCGTGAAAAAAAAAAAAAAAAGGAAAAGGGAAAAAAAAAAAAAAAAAAAAAAGCAAGTCGATATTTTTGGTACGTTGCTCGACCTTTTCATTCCATCTTTACTACGGATCTCGTGCTTAAAAAAGAGCGCGTGCTTCCACGAAAACCGGTTTTGTCCGATATATATATATATATATATATATATATATATATATATATATATATATATATATATATATATATATATATATATATATATATATATATATATATATATATATATATATATATATATATATATCAAGGTCTATGAATATACAAACGTGACTTGAAAGTTTTTTTTTTTTTTTTTTTTTTTTTTTATTTCGCGTTACGGATCATGTGAAGGTCTATCTTCCTCAAATCTACAACAACTTTAATAAAAAGTTTAAAAAAAACAGCAAGTGGGAAAAAATAATGATTAACTATACAAGACAGTACCAAAAAAAAGAAAGAAAAACAACACAACGCGCGTGCATGTACCTCCACTCGTTGCATATTTAGAACGTGTTTTTGCAGGAGAAACATGGTTGGAAACGAAGGAGAGTTCTTATTTTTATATACAGAATGTGAAAAAAAAAATGGTTCGTTCGTTGTAAATAATTTTACTGATTTAAACAAATGAATAATAATTGTGAGAAGATTGAACACTATAAAGTAGGTAATTCAAGTGGAAACAATGCTAAAGAAAAGTTTGCAAAAGTGATTAATAATAATAATAAAAAAATTCTTTTAATTTATCATTGTTTCTACTGCTACAACTTTCATGCATTATTTTTTATATTTTTACATTTGTACCGTACTTTTTTTGTGTACTAATTTTACACCCACTGAGTAGAAAATATTTTACGAAAATATCGAATGGAGAGGTATTTGCGTGTGTGTGTGTGTGTGTGTGTGTGTGTGTGTGTGTGTGTGTTTTAAGTATACTGTGTATAATTTGTATTCGTGGTATGTAATTAATACACCTAAGGTTTGTGCCTACTGCCTTCTGCTTACTCCTTTACTAGTTTTTTTTTTGTTAGAACTTGACTAACATTGTGACGTCGAAGTTTGTTTTTCACTCACTCTTAAGGCAATACTCCTGAAATATTTTTTTACTACTCAATGACCCTCTTACTCGTTTAAATTTTCCCTTCGTTCTTTCGTATTGCTCTCCGACATGAACCCTTTTGAATTTAAATTTAAAAGTTTTAAAATATACTTTTTTGGAGATTTAACGAAATGGATTTTAAAAAAATAAAAATAAATAAGCTATTACTCTACATTTAAAAAAAAAAAACCCTTATATATAGTGAAGAGTTTTGTAAATCATAGAACGCGCTAATAGATATAAATTTTAACAAAAAAATAAACAAATTTGAATGAAGGGAGAAGGGAATCCGCGAGTTATGGAAGGATTAGTGCAGTAGTAAAGATGATTATAATCTTTAGAAGGAGAATGAGTTGAAAATAATGAAATCGACTAAATGTTCTTCTCAAAACGTGTAAAGGACTCGCAATAGCGAGTGATTTCCTCTTTATTTTCTTCTGACTAGTACGTTAATTTAAAGCTCACATAAATCCTTTATTGTATTTGTTCTCGTTTGTATGTAACTGTAGTAAAAAGTCAGTTTGCCTTTTAAAGTTTTAGTGTAAATGCAATGTATGAGTGTGTGTGTGTTAAGGCTAGTATTATGTGCCATTTCAAATGAAATTTCAAATCAAAATTTTCTTGTTTATTGAAGCTTTTTTTTTCTTTACAGTTTTATTTGATAGTTATTAAGTTTTCTTTTTGTGATATATATATATATATATATATATATATATATATATATATATATATATATATATATATATATATATATATATATATATATATATATATATATATATATATATATATATATATATATTGCATTTGGTCATTTTAAATTAAAAAAATCTTGAAACATTAATTGAAATACACACACCACCATTCATGCTACTATTTTTAAAATGTTTATATTCTCTTTATATTTACTGCATTTTATCACCTCTGATTTGAAAGGTCAAAATATTCACCGCTGTTGAGAATAAAATAGCCAATTTCAGTTTTTGTGTAAAGACCGAAATTTCACTATGATGGAATTTGAAAAAGCTCCAGTCATAGAAGTTGGAAAAGATTTAAAATAAGTGTTACAGACGTTACCTGTAAGAGTACATAAAGCCAGCAATTCGGTTTTTTTAAGTCTGGAGTTGGAGAGCGGACTAAGAAAGGATGGTGACTTCGAAAAGACTACTCGCAAGAGCTTTCCCTCCCCCCCCCAATTTTTTTTTTGGGGGGGGGGATTAGTGAGTTTCGAAGGTGGTGTTTGCTCTAACCACTGATAATATAAGACAAATGAACCAGAAGTTGGTCTGTCAAGAATTAGTGAGATGTAAAATTCAACGGATTTTTTTTTTTTTGTGACAACGATTGAAAACTTAATTCTTTTTGTTCCATACATCTTCAGCCTAATAGTTCAAGATTATGAGCACGTAATGTAGTTAACCTGGACTAATTGTAACTCGTATAGATTGTAGTTTGATATACAGTATATTAGAGCAGAGAGCCGGATCTAGTATTGCAAAATAGTATGAGGGGCATTATATATATATATATATATATATATATATATATATATATATATATATATATATATATATATATATATATATATATATATATATATATATATATATATATATATATATATATATTATAAAGGGGTTAATTTAGTTAGTTTTGAGCGAGATATTGTGGCAGCTTGTTCTCTCGGCTCACAATCACGCACGAACATGACGAAAGCTCTCGTTCTCTTATCGATCTTTTCAATGTATTTTTGTCAATTAATCGATTGGTCAACGGAGGAGGAGGAAGAGGAGAGCTCTGGCTCAGTCGGTTTATTGTTTGTATATTTGTTGAGTATTTGAGGAAATATAGTATTTGTATAAATAAATGATAGAATTTAAAATTTTGTGTGGAAAATTGCCTTTATTATTTATTAGTAGTAGTACGAGTTATATAAATTGTACTACTACTACTACTACTGCTGCTATTGTTATTAATTCATTGTGGATTTATTGATGTTTTACGTGCCAGAATTTTGTCCACCCCAGATATGGCACTAGATAATCTGATTGTGTAGTGGATCAGTAACACCTTACAACACCTAACTAATGTAAATAATTTTTTGTATATATATATATATATATATATATATATATATATATATATATATATATATATATATATATATATATATATATATATATATATATATATATATATATATATATATATATATACACACACACACACACACAATAATCCATTTATTAGATTGAGAATTAGTTTGCTGAATTTTGCTTTAAAATCGTTCATACAACTAGAAAGTAATGATACTATTATAAATGTATAGAATTATTGTAATTTTTTTTTAATCTTACTGATTATTTCTAAAATATTACTATATTTAATATTTAAAATGAATTTTGATGTTCTTTTTACACTTTATTATAGTAATGATGTTCATGTAAAAGATTTTTATGTAAACGTGATGTAATTTACAGTTCTTAAGCAAATGAAAATGCTATACCGTACAAATATGAAAAATGTTATAGATATTAATATTCAGGTCAATGCTAAACTCATAAATTATGTTTTTGATTATTTTTATTATATTATTATTATTATTATTATTATTATTATTCATCCAATGCTAATGAAATTCTTATTATTATTATTCATCCAATGCTAATGAAATTCTTCAAGTAGATATAATATGTTGAGATAAAATATTTTGATTTATTATATGTAGGATTTTCCAGTTTGCTCTTTGAACTGATTTTTAGGTACTTTCTTAGGAAATAAAATTACAATATTTAGATATGTACTAAATTAATTTACGTCTATGACCATTTTTAAAATAATCTTCACAAATAAATTCGTTGAAGTAGATTTTCTTTTCTTTTAAAAGATCTGATAGAGAATTGGACGAAATATTCTATAAAATTCGAAAATTTGTTCTAATTTTTCCCCATCTCTTTTTCATCAGATTTTAAGAAATTTTCAGAATATATAGAATTTAACGAGACAGACACACACAGCTTTTATTTAGGTTAGTTTGATGATTACCCAACCATTTGATTTCTGGTTATGTCATTGTGCTGGCTATTCAAATTGGATATGATTTACTCAAACGTCGAATGGTTGGGTATATGAAAAAAATGCCGTAAATAAAACTTGTGTATCTGGTTAGACACTGCTTTTGAGAGTTAGGGAAATAGAAGGAAGTACATTTCCAAGCTTGTACCAGAAGTATGTTGCACGTAAGAATGAGCGTAACACTCGAGTCCAAGGTAAGATCAGAGTTGGACAGAGGAGAGACCGCGAAGAACGATTAGATTGTTCAAAAGTAAGACTATTAGGGATATGGGTAGAGAGGGAGCAGCACCATCTTCTCGAGATTATTCTGAAGAAAGGTTAGACAAGTTAACGAGCTATATCTCGACATTGAAGAAAGCCGTTGGCAGTGGTGAACATTGATTTCACCAAAAGTGTGATGGTTTCAGAAGGAGAGAATCTCTGTTTCGAAGTTTAATACGGTAGTCGGAAAAATTGTTCAAGTTGAGTAAGTAGATTGATTTACAAAGCAGATGAATTTAGTTGTAGGTTGGCAAGAGAATAAAGCCTCACGGCTGAAAATTCGAGAGACTCCAAATTAGATAAACGATAGCGAACGACGCTTATTGCTCACATAACCACCACCTTTTTTCCTGAAAATTGAGGGTGTAGATAGACAGTAAGAGAGAACATAAATAAGTTTTGCAGTTTGCTCAAATACTTGAGATTTAGATAATAATAAGAGGTGAGGTCTAGAAGAAAGGTGATGAGCTAACAAAGTGAAAATTGAAATAAATACTGCGAATGTCGCAGAAATAAATGAAGAAATGTCGTGGACTCTTATCTCCAAGGGGTACGTTAATTGAATAAGTTATAAAAAAGAGAATATAATTTAAAGTAATGGTTTAGGTGTTTTGAATAAAGATGAAAATACTACTCACCTATGGGCAGTCCTGTGAAGGAAAAAAAATTGCATTATATATATATATATATATATATATATATATATATATATATATATATATATATATATATATATATATATATATATATATATATATATATATATATATATATATATATATATATATATATGTATATGTGTGTGTGTGTGTATGTGTATGTGTGTGGAATTGCACTTGGTTATGGAAGCTTCGTGAAATAAAGAACATGGGTCAACCCACAAAATCTGTACGATTGATTGTAGTGATATTTTCCAAAAATACATAATAATAAATACAGAGTGCCTAAACTCACTGTATAAATGTTGTAATTAAGTGTGTTTCTTCAGATGGAGAAATTTACCAAAGTATCTTTATGAAAGGTTCAGATGGAAATTGTGGGAATTAGCTTATAACTGAAAAGATCCTATAAGGAAATGGAAGAATGTACTGAGGAAAAGTTTAACAGAAGATAAATATTTGTAGTGCGAGAATATGGATGAAGCTTAAATTATCTCTTGAAAGAATGTAAATTATTAAAAAAGATTTTGTATTTAGAATAGTGTTTTGGTTCTCGTCTTAATTGAGGCAAATCTATATTTTTTCGTACTTAATTCATTTTGTTTTGTTTTTTTTTAATTTATTTATTTATTTATTATTATTATTATTATTATTATTATTATTATTATTATTATTATTAAATAACGGTTCGAGTTACAAAAGCGCTTACTGTTTGAAAACTGGGAATTAGCGTGATTATTATAATTTACTGAATTATTTTTATATTTTTAAATACTGTTAGCTGAAATAAGAAATGGTGAAAAAATTAAAAAAAAAAAAAAAAAAAAAAAAAAAAAAAAAAAAAAAAATATAAATATATATATATATATATATATATATATATATATATATATATATATATATATATATATATATATATATATATATATATATATATATATATATATATATATATATATATATATGTGTGAGGAATTATTAAAAAATTAAAATTTATTATTATTATTATTATTATTATTATTATTATTATTATTATTATTATTAATTTGGTACAACCAATTGTATACGTAATATACATATATGTAATTTTATATTTTGCTGTGTGACTGACTGTGCGTGGATTAAACACAATGCGATAGGGATAGGGGATGCTTTGCGCCAGGTGTACTTTACGCCGAACATTAATTATTTATAAAGGGGGGGCGGGGTGTTGGGGATGAGAAAAGGCCTGGGGGAGGGAGAGGCGCTGAGGAGAGGGAAAAGTGGCCTTCTGCTGTTGGTTGATTTTAACTTAAAAAAAAACTGTAGAAAAAAAAGAAGTAAATGTTGATTGCGTGCGTGCGTTTGTTTGTTCGTATGTGTTTGTACATCTGCGAAAGTTTTAATACCAAAGCGTGCCATAATTTCATAAATGAAAATTGAAAATTTTAACATTTACCAGTATTATTATTATTATTGTTTTATTTATTATTTTTATTCATTATCATTATCATTACCATCATCATTATTATCATTATCATAATTATCATTATCATTATTATTTTCATCATTATAATTATCATAATAATTATCATTATCATCATCATCATCATCATCATCGTCATCATCAACCTTATGGTTTCTATGGAAATTGTATTCGCCTTTAAGAATATATATATATATATATATATATATATATATATATATATATATATATATATATATATATATATATATATATATATATATATATATATATATATATATATATATATATATATATATTCTCTTCATGTACTGAATTGAAGCCTGTAGCAAAAGGTATTACCGAGCGGTTGTTAAACACGTGTGTTTTAGCACTTGTATTTTAGTACTATGGAAGAACAGCAGCATTACTTAGTCAGTGAAGTGGTAAATTTTTTATTTAAAAGTTGCCCTTAAAATATTCTCCGCGAGCGAGTCTTCTCTCTCTCTCTCTCTTTTAAGTTAATTATTAAGCAGATGTCCCGAACGGTTGCTTTGCAAGGGGCTTTGTAATATCTTTAAAAGTACCGAGGGTGAATTTCCATCTCTCTCTTCTCCCCCAGCTCCCTCCTGCAGCGCAGTTGTTTACATTATTCTACCAAACTATAACTATAACTAACTATATAATATATATATATATATATATATATATATATATATATATATATATATATATATATATATATATATATATATATATATATATATATATATATATATATATATATATATATATATATATATATATATATATATGGATTTTACTTCTGGTTTTAACATTATCATTATTATTATATTATTATTTTATGATTGTAATTTAAGTACTTACGAGTATTCAATTTAGATATACAAATCCATACAGTAATTTCATATACTATTACTGTTTTAGTTATTACTATTGCAGTGGGCCAATTTTGTTTTATACATTAGAAAATGTATTAAATACTTTAATTATAAAAATACAAACTGCAATGTTATAAGTTTAGTATAGTTGCGACCTTCTTATGTGTAAGATGAAGAGATGGGCATTTGGTTTGCCACTCATTTTTTTTTTTTTTTTTTAAAGTATACATTTGCACTGCTCTGACCTGAAAATATGTATTATACTAAATCCAGAGTAAGCATATGGACTCCTCTCTTCAGCTGTTTAAAGAAAAAAAGTGCAGACCCCCTAAGGACACTTTGTGTCATCCATTTCTTAATATATGGCAGGAGTGAATTCCGAAATGTTATTTAGATCCTTCCCTGTCCTTAGAGATAATGGAGAAGCTTCTCAATTGTTGAAATATCTTGATCCTATGTCTCGAACAGGGGTGGGCAACCATTGGCATACGTGCCAAACGTGGCACTCCGATAATTTTTTTCTGGCACATCAAATAAGTTTTTTGAATTTGTTTTGAAGGTGTCAAAGGTTCAGGATTGCTTAAATGTTTTTAAAGGTAAAATTTTTCATTTTTTGTACATTATTTATAAATGATTTAAAATCAGCAATAGATTATCTGTAATATCCTTTTATTGTGGAAAAATTTTGTGTCAGACATTTGCCGATTTTGCCAAGCACTTTCAAAACGGTTGCTCACTTCTGGTATAGAATTTGATATTTCAGATTTAATCATAACTTATATCAACTCAACGGTGTTGCTCTCTGCCCTTTATTCACACACATACACATACACAATGAAATAAAATTTGGCGAACGTTTTCGAAACTTATGTTCCCTTTTAAGCAAGAATGAAAGGAACTAAAAAGGAGAGACGCTCTTCCATGAAAGTTGTTGAAAAGCTTAGGAGCAGTTTTCCATTTTGGATTTTTAATTTAAAATTCCCCCCCCCCTAACGAGCTGTCCAACTGTTTTATCACAATATATATATATATATATATATATATATTATATATATATATATATATATATATATATATATATATATATATATATATATATATATATATATATATAACGTACGTTATAAGGGTTGGGCAAAAAATATGGAAGCACTTCGTAAATGCATGAATTTATTTCTTAATATTGTATAAGATTTCCTTTTGCTTACCTAATTACTCGAATTCTTCTGAGATTTGATCTTGGGTGGTGCAAAATGGTGTGTTATACTATTCCTCATGCAACAGTAGGCCGTAAGCCAAAGATCATGTAGGAATGCCGGTGGTGGAGAGCGATCCCAAGAAAAAGAAAATATTGGAAAGAAGAAAAATCTTACTTTTCTTATATTTTGTTTGATTTAATCTGCCATTAAAAAAAAGTATAATTTGCAATTTTAACCCCGGCAGGTAAACTCCGATTTTCTCTGATTATAATTAGCCGGGGCAGAGACCCTGGTTGGTCTAATATATATATATATATATATATATATATATATATATATATATATATATATATATATATATATATATATATATATATATATATATATATATATATATATATATATATATATATATATATATATATATATATATATATATATATATATATATATATATATATATATATATATATATATATATATATATATATATATATATATATATATATATATATATATATATATATATATATATATATATATATATATATATATATATATATATATATATATATATATATATATATATATATATATATATATATATATATATATATATATATATATATATATATAATATATATATATATATATATATATATATATAGTTTGTTTAAACTACTAATGTTGATGATAAAAGTTGCATTGTTTTAAGGCGTTAAGTTATAGCTTCCGAGTTGAGTTTTTCTTCATGCTTAAAGAAATAGCGCTTTTCCTCTTCTGATTTTTCAGGTCAAAGTTTGGGTTATGGATTCGTTAATTACGTTCGAACAGACGATGCAGAACGAGCTATTAATCAACTCAATGGTCTTCGTCTTCAAAATAAAACTATTAAGGTAAGTATTAAAAATCCATGCATACATCCCAACGCTTACCTTTTTTTTTCTATTTGAGCTATTAACATTATCGAAATAATGGTATCTGCTGCTAATTTTAAAGTTAAACTGTTGTGTGTAGTTGAGCTAATTTGAAAAAATTTTTACACTAAATCATTCCATTTCAACAATTTTTATTTAGGTTTCATATGCACGTCCAAGTAGTGAAGCCATTAAAGGAGCAAATTTATATGTTTCTGGCCTTCCGAAATCTATGACACAACAAGACCTCGAAAATATGTTCCGCGCATATGGTTCAATCATCACATCTCGCATTTTATGTGATAATATAACAGGTCAGTTGGCAATGGGGTCCCTTGTACCCATTTGCTTAGATCATGACTTCTCAAAGGATTAGTCGTGTTTGAAACAATTGGGTTAAAACAAGGGAAAGTGGATGTTGTTTGTGCTCATTACAGGACTGTCAAAAGGCGTGGGATTCATCCGCTTCGATCAACGAGTGGAGGCTGAGCGTGCGATACAGAAGTTGAATGGATCGATTCCAGAGGGTGCTACAGAACCTATCACCGTCAAATTCGCCAACAACCCATCCAGCAACAACAAGGCGGTTCCTCCATTGGCAGCATACCTCTCGCCGTTGGCTCGACGCTTTGGTGGTCCCATCCACCACCCTGCTGGACGCTTCCGGTACATTCCTCTATCTCCGCTCACCAGGTGAGCTTGTGACCTAGGATAGATAGACCTGGTGAAAAATACTGTAGTCTTATACTCAATTCGACCACAATTAATCACAGTAATTTCCCCTTTCAATTATATTTATAATTATATATACCTTAAAAAACCAAAACATACTAACACTCACCATTTAGACTTGTTCTGCATTATTGGTAACCATTACCCATATGCTCCACGTTTAAGTACTTATTATTATTATATATGGTTACATTATTTCAAAAGTTATTTTAAATATATAATTTAATTTACTTTTGTAGAAACAATCTCTGCCTATTTGTTAAAAGCTGATCCTATAAATTAAGTTTTAAAGTAGAAATTTCCCTTTCTCACATTTTTATTAAGGGATGTGATTTATTTATTTATTTATTTTTTATTTTTTACTTTAATTATTTTTAGTTGGCCAAATATTAATTTTTTTATATATATATTTATAATTTAGTGATTGATTAATATTTTAAAGTTTTTTTTTTAATTTTTTTTTTTATTTTTATATAAACTTAATTTTGCCTTGTCCTTTGTTTTATTATTATTTTTTCATTAAGTGCTTTGATAAAAAAGTATTAAATATTGCAAGAAAAATGTTGTACCGTATGATATAGAACTTTCTTTATTGTAAATATATATATATAAAAAAAAAAAAATATATGAATAAATAATGTTGTCACTTGCATTGTGGCAGCCCAGCTAATAGGGCTTTTATTCGACTGGTTAATTGATGAAAATGGCTTAATAAATTTTTTAACTTATCAAGGGAACCATATGGAAATCTTTTAAAATATCGTCACCTTTATATTATGACCCGTTTGCCGGTAGCCTCAACTGCCGTTTTGACAATTAAAAAAAAATAAAATAAAAAAAAAAAAAAAATTCCCCGTAATGCCCACCAAAATTAATATTTCAATGTTACAGTAGTATTTATTTTCTGGAGCAAATAGAGATTCGGAGTCTACACCTTTTCTTTTCCCCCTAAACCCCATACCCCCCCAACCCCTCTTGTCCTCTCATTATTTAAAAGATCCTTTATTTAAATCTATTCTTTACCGTAATTCCACCCTTCTCTCTCCACCACACATCCCAACTCCCAACCCCTTTTACCACACCTTCAAACGACTGCTCGTCTCTTTCAGACATTCCATGGTGTTCCCTCAAGTGAAAACGATAGATTCATTGCCCGAAGAGGCCACCAGTCTTACAACAGATTTGAAAAGCAAGTTAGTGTAAGTGCCCACTGACAGGTCACACATAATTGACTTGACTTTTAAACGACTTCGTTACATTAGACCTCTCAGTTTGGCCTACTTCGTTTCTCATCACTATATTCAGTTTAGCTCTTTAATTAATTAAGACATTTAAAAACTTTTAATTTGAATCAATCAAGCTTAAAACCACGTAGGGCAATTTGGGATTCTAATGTTTCAGTAATGGGTTACTTTTAGACATGATCTTGGGACTGTAATGTTGGAAATAGAGGAAATAATTGCTGTTATGAAAGTATGTTAACAAATAATAGTTGCAGCAGCTGATTTGCGGCATGTATGTCGCTTGGCTGCTCTCTCTCTCTCTCTTTCTCTCTCGACCCTTTCCATTCTCCTTGCTTTACTTAACAGATTACTTTTAGAGTCAGTATGGTGAAAAAAAAAAGCATTAAATAGTTTCGTTTGATACCACCTCGCACTTTCTCTTTAATGTAAATGAAACCTCATAAAGGGATGTGAGAGTGATGGTTTATATTAGTAGCATGAGAAAATAATTTTTTAAGTAACTTTTTCCTCTTCGTGACCAATTAGAGAAACAACAAATCAATTTGAAAATGGTAATTCCTCTAAAGAAAAAAAAAAAAGTCTTAACTTCCCTATTTTAATTAAAAAATAAATAAATAAATAAATAATAATAAAATAAATAAAATGAAAATAATGTAAAAATGCTCTATCATCATATTGATTCATTTTTAACAATCCGTTTGAACAATGAGAATTCGTCCTTTTAAATTCGCCCACCCCCCCCTTCCTTACATTACTAGTATCATTTAACATTTCTATGATGTAGGAAAAAGTTCGTAGGAGCTTCACTGCTGAATTGGAGTTTTATTAACGGCAAGTGGCAACAAGTTATTATTATTTATTATTATAACGTATTTGAGTTTTTTTTTTTTCTTTTCTTTTTTTAACATTTTCATTGTTTTATTCTGAGACTAACGTATTGTCGATTGTGTTGCATGACCATTTTAGTTTATGTTGACATTTTAATAATTTTTTTTTTATCGTTAAGTTCTTATTATTTTTTTTTACTTAATGCATGGTTTTATTTTGACTTGAGTTTTTTTTTTTCTTACCTTGAGTGTTATGGTGGTGGTTACAACCTTGAAATCGTTACCCCTCCCCATTATTCTTCATAATTCATTGCACACAAGTCTTAGCTACTTGCATTCATTATAGGGACTATTTTAACCCATAAATCTCTCTTCTCTTTAATGCAATCCATAGAGAAAGCATATTGACACGCTCTTGAGTTAGAATCTTGTTAATCATATCGTTGCATTAGATAGTAATCTAGACGTTGACTGACCCAGAAACTTAAGAAAAGTTAGCAAGACAGTTATTGAACTTGGATAGTTTATAATGAAATTGTTTGAGTGAGTAATAGAATTTCTTTTATATGATAGTTTTGATTTTATATAATGAAATTTAATATTAAGTGAATATGATAATGATTAGTTGATAGGGGATGATGTTTCCCGCAGGTATTCCCCAGGATCGGGCGATAACCTGCTGGGGAACTCACTCCTACCCAGCAGTGCATTGAATGGCTCCGGGTGGTGTATATTTGTATACAATCTTGCACCTGAGACGGAAGAGAACATCCTGTGGCAGCTGTTCGGACCCTTCGGCGCCGTCCAGAACGTCAAAGTAATCAGAGACCTTCAGACTAACAAATGCAAAGGATTCGGCTTCGTTACCATGACCAACTATGACGAAGCAGTTGTAGCTATT
>SEYY01020149.1:177500-182500 GCA_009176605.1 Armadillidium nasatum
TATTTTAGTAATTGTGGCTTCGTATATAAGTTCCGAATTTGTTCTGAATAAAGCTAATTATATATGATACCCTAAATTTAAATTGGCTTAAAATATTGTAGCCTTTATGTTGTATTTTTACATGATTTTGGAGGAGATTCTGTAATGGTATTCTTTTTTTTTTATAATATATATATATATATATATATATATATATATATATATATATATATATATATATATATATATATATATATATATATATATATATATATATATATATATATATATATATATATATATATATATATATATGATATAAATTCTACCTCCAGTAACATCCCCAAGTAAAAATTTTTTAGTGCATTGTTTTAATATTTGCTGGAATGGCCAAAATCTTCCCATAGACTTCAGTTTACTTCAATTGTAATAATGTTGTATTTATCATACGGTTAAGTCATTGGTTTTTATCGTGTATTTGTGTTCTTGCAGTCTTAGATTGAAATCTTATTCATGTTAATAGTTGATAAGTTTCAGGAAATTGGCATTTGTGTATTCATTTTTTATTAATATCTCCTCGTTTTTTAATTAATATACTTGCTGGGATCCGTTTTTTAAATATTTGTTGCCTGCTTATTTGTTCAGTTTTACGAGGCGTTTCTATTATTAGCGAATCGAGGGAAAAATCTCGAAATACAAGGGGAAAATAATATTGCAAACAGAGGAAATAAAAAAAAGAAATATATATATATAATTGGAGTTATTTAAAGTTTTTTCCCTTTGTGTTTTTTTTTCCCTAAGCTTTTCTTGCCAGCCTAACATTTACCGCCTTTCTTTTTGTTTCTTTTTTCTTATTAGTTTTTTTTCTTCTTAGTTTTAACTGATCTTAATAAAAAAAAAAAAAAGGCAATTGTGATTATGGCCAGGACCTGACAATTACCAGAAGAAAAAAAATAAGTAAAAAAAAATACATAAGATATTGCTCAGTTTTTTTTCCTGTGGGCTTTGCATTCAATAATAATGGGTTTTTCAAATTTTGACTCATTTGCGAAAACCTTCAATAATACTCCGCCAATTATTTATTATTATTATTATTATTATTATTATTATTAACTATACAAGCATATCTTAAAACGGTGATGTAAATTAGAATTAATGATTGTCGTGTGATTATTATTATTATTATTATTATTATTATTATTTATTATTATTTATGAAATTAAACTTATATACCATTTACCGACGGAAAAAAAATATATAATGAAATGCAGAGTCCCTTTTAGCCAGGAAGTTTTACTGATCAATTATACTATTTTTACTTATATTATTTTATACAGAAATACATAATCTTGTTGTCGTTTCCAGAAAGCTAAGAAAATATATATATAAAAAAAAAAAAAAAAAATATATAAGATAAAAAAAAATACTTAGTAGTTTTGGTTGTACTGCAATATTTGTACTTTTCCATGTTAAAATCCTTATACAATAAATTATTGCAAGATATGTTTACTTCTAGTTTTACTAACCATTTATTATTTAGTATTTTTAGTTTATTATTATTATTACTATATTATTATTTAAATTTGTTTTTTTTTTGAGTTTTTAGAATATATCTTTTAATTTGCCTATGTTACACGCTTTAGTATTATTATTATTATTATTATTTTTTTTTTTCTTTTTTTTTTTTAACTTTGTTTCAGGCTGATGTAAGTATATTTAAAAAGCTTCTTTGAAATGGTTAATTATAACGTCAGCATCTCGATAGTATTTCATAAATAGTAAATATATATATTTTTTTTTCTTTTTTTTTTTTAAGTTGACATTATATTATTATACACTAACTGGAGTAGTAATTTGGCTACTTTAGCACCAATTTAATAGTTTTTTAGGGCTTTTTTTATTACTCTCTCTACTCATTTTTAAGTTGTATTCTTATTTTTTTTGGCTTAAGCGCCCCCTTTTAATTTTTGTTTCTTTGGCAAAGTATTAATATCAAATGAGTAATGTCTATTTAATTGAATATCTAAATTAATATTTGGTTTAAATATTAAATTAAATTATTTAGACTTGAATGGGCAGGTTTTTATTAATATAACTGGCGTATAATTTGAAGCATTATATATATATATATATATATATATATATATATATATATATATATATATATATATATATATATATATATATATATATATATATATATATATATATATATATATATATATATATATATATATATATATATATATATATATATATATACAGTCCTCGCCACACATAGCCTTCATCTCTTCATTGGTGCTGTGACACCACAAAGATGAAGTTTTACCTAATGTAAATGTATATTTTGGAAGTTAAAACTTCCTCGTAGGTAAATCTTTGTTAATATGATTTATTTAGAAAAATATTTAACTTTCCACTTTTTTTTATATATGTTTTTTTAAGAGGTTAGAGTATATGATCTCTTGGTAAGTGATGTTCATTATTTATTTTTACTGGTTTTAACATTCCATAAATTTCATTCCAAACGGATTCCCAGAATACTTTATATACAAAGTGTTTCAGAATTTGTAGAAACGACAAAAAAAAAAAAAAAAAATACGTGTGATAAATAGTGTTTAAGACAAATGCTTAGTGGAATTTTGGAGAAGAGAACCCGTGAAAGATTTTTATATATGAAATGAATCAAATATCCCTTTATTTCGTAATGGTATGAAGGCTTTGTTTGTTTTTTTTTATTGCATATTTTTTAACGTATGGGATGAACTCCCAACATTCCATATGTGCATAGTTGTTATATAAGCGAATCACGAATACTTTAAAAATAAAAACGAAAAAAAAACAAAAACAAAAAAAAGGAATAAATGATAATAATCATTGCCATCCATTTCAGAAATTAAAGGGACCATTTTATTCAACAAGAATTTCCAGCAAAAAAAAAGTAAAACTAATAATAATAATTAATATCGAAAAAAGTAATTCCATTTTTTCCATGTAAATCCTTATTATTATTATTGTGTAGGTAAATATTTTTTTTTTTTTTTTTTTTTTATTTGGTTAAATGTATTCTATTAGGTAATAGGTATGTCTTAATTAAAAGATATATGTAATAATTCGTTTTTAAATTAATTGATTTGATGTTATTGATGTATAAGGTAAATAATGTTGTTATAATCTTAGATTCTTAAATGTAAAGGAACTTTCAGGAACCTAATACTCACTATCACTTATATGGACTCCAGAAAATAATAATAATAATAATAAAAAGAAGTATTTTTGTATAAAAATGTCAAGTTATATATATATATATATATAAATATATATTTAAAAGAGCCTAGTTTAATATTCTTGTTATATTCCAAAAAAAAAGAAAAAAGAAAAAAAAGGGCTAAATATAAATGGCATTATTTGTATATATATATAATGATTTCTAAAAATTTTATATAAATAATAATAATAATACATATGCAAACATATGTTTTAAGATAACATACATGTCTCTTTTAATTAATTGTAACTGTCCACACTTTTCCAGATTATAATCGTTTTGAATTATTCTTCTGATTGCTTTAATTATTGATTATTATTTTTATTATTATTATTATTATAATAATAATAGTAATAATAATAATAATAAAGGAACTATTTTAAATGTTGAAACTCTCCAAAGCTTTCTTGATATAAAGTGAATAAAAATTCTCCAAAACTGAAATCTAAATTTATTTCATTCAACATATCCATTTTATTAGTAGCATATATATATATATATATATATATATATATATATATATATATATATATATATATATATATATATATATATATATATATATATATATATATATATATATATATATATATATATATATATATATATATATATATATATATATATATATATATATATATATATATATATATATATATATATATATATATATATATATATATATATATATATATATATATATATATATATATATATATATATATATATATATATATATATATATATATATATATATATATATATATATATATATATATATATATATATATATATATATATATATATATTATAGGCCAGTTAATATTTATTTTCTTTTGTTGCAAATTTTTTTTTTAATTGCTGGAAATTTATTTATTTTTGTTTTTTTTTGGAGGAGTAAATAATGTTAAGTGGGCATTCTTCTGTTTATGTTGCTAGTAGCATTTACTTTATTATTATTATTATCATTATCATTATTTTATTACTGTTATCTATTAATTATTATTTACTGTCAATTAATTAATTAATTTTTCAGTTATGTTTTATTTTAGTTTTCGTTTTCAGTTGCTACATTTTGAGTTTTAGAGGTAAGGGTATATATATATATATATATATATATATATATATATATATATATATATATATATATATATATATATATATATATATATATATATATATATATATATATATATATATATATATATATAATCTTATTATTCCATCTATCTGAAATGTAATTGCCAACCTCATTTATTGCAGTTGAAATATAACTGAATATGTGGACTGATATCTAGGTGAGGGTCTATAATGGTTGCTTTCATTTTTGAGAAGAGTTCTTCTGCCTGCTTTGTAATAAATATTCTGACCAATATTTATTTATTTAAAAAAAAAAAGTCTGTCTATTTTTCATCTCACTTTTTCTATTTTTCATTTTATGCTTACAAAGAAAATTTCTACTCGTTGCGATTCTAAAGAAGTTGCCTGAAGAATATTTAAGAAACCCTATTGGATATAGGTGTTAAATACATTACAGCGCTTCATTTTTATGATTTTTCATTATATATATATATATATATATATATATATATATATATATATATATATATATATATATATATATATATATATATATATATATATATATATATATATATATATATATATATATATATATATATATATATATATATATGGATTCAGCCCACCTTCCCAGCCACCACCAAAATGTAATTTAATGAGTTTCCACAAT
>SEYY01020149.1:190000-192500 GCA_009176605.1 Armadillidium nasatum
AGGAAGAAGAAAGTAAGGAAGTGTCACTCACAGAAAACAAAAGTGGATGGAGAAGGAGAAACCCTGAAGCTAATTTAATCCAACTTGAAGGCTGTCGGAGGAAAATAGAGAAAGACCAAACTTGAAAAAGTGGACAGAAAAAAGGGAAAAAACTAAAGAGGCCAATGAAAAGCTCACTAAACGGAACGTTTACTATAATTTTCCAAAAATCTTAAAAGTGTTAATAAATAACATAAACATGATGCTCCACCTCGTGAAACAGAAAAAAAAATAGCAAGAAATATAAGAAGATGGGAGTGCGAAATGCCGCACGCGAAACTCCCTCTCTTCACCGATCACCTCCAATCTTTTTACAAGATTCCTTCCGCGTTCAGCCAGTCTCCTTTTATTTAACAGCTCCAGAAAATAAGGATGGCAATAACGTGGACTTTAACTGTATGTTGCTGTTAAATTGGGACAATATATACAAAACAGTAAATGGTGCAACAAGTTTATTTTATCAGAAGATTTTTGACAAATTGGTAAAATAGGTCCACAAATATTGAAAAGCAAATAAAAATCCTTATTAGAAAACTATATCTACTTTCAATTAACAATTCCGTTACCATGACATCAAAAACAATCTTTCAAACCCTTGCCTACAGAGGTGATAAAACTCAATTTCAATACTCCTGATATCGCATGTCTTCTTCACCCCATTATTATTGCAGAAATCAATAAACTCCATGAGTAAATTGAAGACACTTTCTCTAAGTCTATTGGTTATTCTTGTTTTAATAGACCACTGAAAACGTGAGCAAAAAAATGGAGCATAAAAAAAACACACACACACACACACACATATATATATATATATATATATATATATATATATATATATATATATATATATATATATATATATATATATATATATATATATATATATATATATATATATATATATATATATATATATATCTTATATTAATATTATAATATATATATATATATATATATATATACTATATATATATATAATATATATATTCTAATTCACACATCCATTCATAGTTCACGGATATTCAAGGAGGGGGTGTTGGGGGAATAAAAAAAAAAAAACTATATGTCCCAACTAACGCAAATTTCTTAGGTGAGAACAGACGTGGGCTTTAAAGAAATTAAGATCAAATTCGGAGGAAACAGAGAAGATAGGAGAGAGTTCCACAAAACAGAGTTATCAGGAAAGAAGGAGGCACCACAGCGGACAAGCTGGAGTTGCCTATGTCCACACAAAATATATGTGCACACAATGCACCCCTTATGCTTTGAAGGCACCGTAAAGATGGAAGAATACGAGTGAGTTTGCCGCTGTAGTCTCTGTAGAGAAGAAACAAGGCACCAACGTGACGTTGCAAAGATAAAGTGTCAACTGAATTAGAAATAGAGGAACAGTTTATTAATTTTTAGCCTTTAAAAAGACGGGTGACCTGCACCAACCCCAGATATGAGAGCAGTACTCCATACAAGGGCGGATGAGGCCATTGTACAATTAGAGTTCTGCAAAGAAGGAAAAAATCTCGCAGTCTAAGTAGAACTCCCAGTTTCTTTGAGTCCGCCCTAGCAACCATTGCGATGTAAGGTTTCCAAGACATTTTTTTTTGTTTATGTGAAGGCCAAATTTATATTGACAATAGGAGAGACTGGAGAGCCATTGAAAGGAAATAGAAAAGTTAGGTGTCTTTGAGAGGGAGATTTCTAGAACTTGAGTTTTTAAGGAGTTGATCGAATTTTCCAAGGTTGAGGCGACCCCACTGGAAAATTCTATCCAGATCTGCAAGAATGGAATCGGAAAGATGAAGACGAGAGGCAACTCTAGATGCAAAGGAAGGAACAGATTTTAAATGAGTAGAAGAATGAAAGGTTGAGTCATCGGCATATGTATGGATAGGGTTATATGAACAGCTAAGTAGATTATTAATGGAAAGTAGGAATAGAGTAAGAGACAAGACAGAACTCTTAGGAACACCATTATTGACAGGAAAGGAAGAAGTCGCTCCATCAACAACAGCCGAAATGGAACGATTAGAAAGAATGCTAGACATAAGTGAACAAAGAGGAGAAGAGATCCCAAAATGAGGGGAACTTGGAAAGCAGTGATGTATGCCGTACCCGGTCAAATGCTTTAGATATATCAAGCACCACCACACAAGTCTCCCCATGGTCCCTTAGTGCGGAAGACCATACATCTGTGAGATAGGAAAGTATATTATCAGTAGAGCACGAACACCGAAATCCATACAGTATAGAGAGAAAAGTTGAACGAGGGACGGAGCCAGTTTAGAAGCGCACTCCCTAAAAACTTGGGGAAGAATACCACCCGAATAGCTTGTCTTACTAACGTTCATAGATTTCAGAAGCCCATGCACCTAATCAAATTTAATCACAGGTAAAGTCATGGGACATCTGAGAGGTGAAGAAGTAGGAGGAGGATTGCCTTAATCGTCCAGGGTTGAATTAG
>SEYY01020149.1:222500-225000 GCA_009176605.1 Armadillidium nasatum
ATATATATATATATATATATATATATATATATATATTATATATATATATATATATATATATATACGGCTCTGTTAGCTCAGTGGCAGAGTACTCGCCTACCAAGCGAGAGTACCAAGGTTCGAGGCCTGGTCTGAGAGGTTAATGTGATCTTGCTTAGCTCTGAATAACTCAGTCGTTAAACGAGTACATTAGGGAAGTGCTCTTGTCACTGATGGGAAAAATCTCCGGCATCTGCGATAGGCCTTGCCCAGCCAGCGGTATCCGCCGTGGTCCCGTAAAACCCAAGGATCTTCCTCGAAAGATCTCACTGACAAGACGTAAGTCCTTCCTGGGGATGAAGATTATTTATATATATATATATATATAATATATATATATATATATATATATATATATATATATATATTATATATATATATATATATATATATATATATATATATATAATACAGCCACATCTTTTACAATAAAATATATTACACTCACGTCGTCTTATATCATAAAATAATCATCATTTGAAGTCATTTCCTTGTGCATTAGTTCGATGGTTCTTGAGCCTCCTCCATAATTAAAATGGTTCCTAGATCCCTAGCTTCATCTTCGGTTCTCTGTAGATATTCTAAAGTCGTGTATTAATGACACTTTTCATTTGAGTAAAGAAAAAGTTTCAGATAGTTAAACCTTGTACTCTTAAATTAAGAATATTCGGGCAATACCCATTGCCCATACCACTCGTAATCAAAAATTCCTTAGTGTAGAATGAGGAATCATATGAATCAGTGACAAATTAAGTAATCAGCATTTTCTGATTTAATGTTTCTTGTCTGAGCCTTCTCATTTTCTTCTCCCACTAACTACAAAACATCACAGTGTGTTCTGAAGAAATAATATCTCGGTTTTTACGGCACTTGATGCCAAAGAACACGATCAATATGCTCTCAATTTGATTATCATTTAATTTTATTTGAAATTCACATCCCAACGAAAGCTTTGAGCCCAGCCACTAAAATGGGTTTGATTACCAAATCCTGGCAGAATAATTTCCATGGTGTCAGTTCCATCTTTCCTTTGGTTTGTTGTTTAATAAAACCCACACTCTCAGTTTCATGCTCTTTGATTCAACTATATCATTGCAACATATCCCATACAAACAAACAAAAAAATTCGCCCAGCACCTATACACATTCTCATAGTCTAGTGTCTTTTAACACTGACTCATCAGAAATCCCGCAGTAGCACCTGCATTCGTGTCTCAGTAAAAGAAGTAAACTAGTCATTACAGCATCAGTAGAAAAATGTTTTAATATACCTGACTAGCATTCATGAATCAAAATAACATTATGGAGTACCAATTGCAGTTAGTGGTTGCATGGAATGTGCAAACCTTTCTCACGATGAAAACATTTTGCATAAAATGTTTTAGTAACTTTTCCAATAAATTAAAATAAATATTTAAAATAATAATAATAATTATAATACCAATAAATATTTAAAAATAATGAAAAAATAATAATAATATTAAAAATAATAAAAACAATAATAATAATATTAAAAATAATGATTATTGTACTACTACTATAATAATAATAATAATAATAATAATAATAATAATAATAATAATAATAATAATAATAATAATAATAATAATGCAATTTTCTACTTTTAAAGTCTATTTCTGTCAGCTCGTCTTAACAACAAGTAGGTTTGCTTTGTTTGAAAATGAAAAAAAAATAAAATAAAAAACAAAAAATAAAAAAATCCTTTTAATTTCTTCAAGCTTTGTTTCATTAAATTTACATTTAATTTCCAGTTTAAAACGTAATTGACTTGTCGAATGAAATTTGAAGTCGAAATTTTAATTGCTTATATGTAATTTACATTTGTTAGAAGTTTCGTGGAGGAAAACCTCTTCTTTATATTATGGAACAGCCCATTTGCCAATTAATTTTGACAAAAGGTCAAGTATAAAGTAATGAAGCCTAAATGAAAATTCAATTTATTCTATTATTATCATTATTATTATTATTATTATTATTATTATTATTATTATTTTTTTTATTTTTTTTTTTTTTTGGCTTTGATATTAATATTTATAATTAGTATTTTGATGCATTCATTAGAAGAGAAATAAATAAACTGACCAGTAATTAATTGAGAATGGTTATTATGTATAATATATATATATATATATATATATATATATATATATATATATATATATATATATATATATATATATATTATATATATATATATATATTATATATATATATATATATATATATATATATATATATATATATATATAATATATTATATATATATATATATATATATATATATATATATATATATATATATATATATATTATATATATATATATATATATATATAATATATATATATATATATATATATATATATATATATATATATATATATATATATATATATATATATATATATATATATATATATATATATATATATATATATAT
>SEYY01020150.1:0-5000 GCA_009176605.1 Armadillidium nasatum
ATATATATATATATATATATATATATATATATATATATATATAATACATACAAGAGAGAGAGAGACCTAACACTGTCCGAAGGGATGCAAGTACCCTCACTGGGCATAACCCGCGGAGTGGTAGGATGGGCTTGACCATTCTATTTCATTTCGTCCCTTTTTTTCGTTCCTTTTCGCGTTTCACCTCAGAGTGTCTTTAGTGTACCCATGTCTCATTGGAGTGTGTATGCTCCCATTACCTCTCCACCTCATTTCTTCACATGTTCCCACAAATTTACAAGCGCTTACTCATACATTACCTTTTTAAATAAAACAAAAATTTCGAAACATAAAAATGCCTCGGAGATGCTTGGAGGGGGTGGCATCCAAAGAATGCCCCTCATCCACCCCGCACCCCATCATCACTTGGGAGTTGGCGATACCCGATAATGGGGATGGTACCGCCAAGAACTCGCGTCCTGCTAGCCCCATTACACGGTCTTCTTTTTTTCTTTAATTTCTGTAACATTCGCGGTCTTTTTTCTAATTTCCCATTTGTCGAACAACACTTCTCTTCTTCAAACCTCATCTTTTGTTCTTAACCGAAACTTTGGTGCTTGGGTGCTCTGACAACAAACCTTATTCTGTTACCTCCTATTCTCTCTATCCTCAATTTTCAGCCAAAAGTGTATGTTGCGCGATGTTGTCTGTTCTCGTGTCTCTAATTTGGTCTTCTGAATTCTCTACTTTATGGCTTAAGCTCTCTTTCAATTCTACTACTAAATTTATTTGTTCTTTCTATTTATCCTAACTAACTATAATAATTTGTTCGACTATTTAAACTCCAAAATAGAGCATATTCTTTCTTCTCTTTTCCCCCAAATCATCGTTTTAATTGATTTCAATGTCCACCACTGCCAATGACTTTCATATAGTTCCCATGATCCAGCTGGTAAGCTCGACTTAGCCGCCTACGACTTTTCTATCCAGAACAACGTTGAGCAGTTGGTGCAACTCCCTACCCGTATCCCTGACCGTCTTGGTGATGAACCCGACGTACTTGATCTTAACTTTTTATCCTTCTTCTTACACTTTAACTCTTTCCTCCTCTTGGTTCATCTCATCACATATTTCCGCATCTTGTTCTGTCTCTTCAAGTCTTCCGCATGAACGACCCTCGCTTTCGGTGAGGAAACGTTTCTGTCACATCGGTGCTGCTAACTGGTCTGCTTGCGGGTGTACTTCTCTAATTTCCCATGGAATTATTACTGCTTCCGTCGGTGTGATGCTGAGCACATAAACGAGATGATTCACTCTAGCATGGAGGCGTATATTCCATATTCTTTCCCTTCAACTTGGTTTAACTCTACTTGTTCTCGTGCTATCCGCCGCAAAGATGCTGCTTTCAGGAATTACCGTTGTCTTCAAACCTCAGAAACTCAGTCAACTTATATTTCATCTCGGAATCGGGGAAAATCTATTCTTCGTGATACCAAAAACTTTTCTCCTTCGTGAATGCAATAATCTTTCTGGTTCCTCTTCCTCTCTCCCTTTCTGGCATTTGCGAAAAATATCAACTCTAACTTTGCTTCGTCCTCTTTTTTTCCTTCTCTAGCATCTTCTGATGCCGTTTAACTTCCACTAGAGCTGAACTCGTCGCTGAAAATTTTTCATCTAACTCTAAATTAAACGATTCGGGGGTTATTCCTACTCCTCCAACCACCTCCAACTCATTTACGAGTAATGTAATTTCTTCGAAATATGTCATTTCTGCTCTCTCTGGGCTTAACACTGGTCGTATTTCTCCTGCGGTTCTCAAAACTTGTGCTTCTGAGCTTGCACCCTGCCTTGTTAAACTATTTCGTCTCTGTCTCTCTACTTCGACCTTCCCTTCTTGCTTGAAACTCGCGCTCATTATACCTATGCCTTAAAAGGAGGACCGCTCTCAACCCTCTAACTATCGTCCTATTTCTTTTAACCTCCGATCTTTCTAAAGTTTTCGAATCCATCCTTAACAGGAAGATTTGGAAACATATCAATTCCTCTAATCTGACCGTCAGTATGGCTTTCGTAAAGAACACTTCACTGGTGATCTTCTTTCCCTTGTTTATGACCCTTGTTCCTCCGCTCTTCGATGAATCTTTCGCTGTGGTGCTAGACATATCGAAAGCCTTCGATTGAGCGTGACACAAAGCTTTTATTAATTTCCAAACTTCTCTCTTTCGGAATCTATCCTTCATTCTATGATCTTCTCTCCGATTTCCTTTCTGGTCGTTCTATAGCACCTGAGGTAGACGGCTACCGTTCTTAATCTAAATCTATAAATAATGGTGTTCCTCAGAGATCTGTCCTATCCCCAACTTTTTTTTTTTTTTACTTTACTTTTCATTAATGACCTATGCTGATAACTCCACCATTAATTATTCCTTTCACTTTGAAAGACGCACCTCCCAACAGCAGTTAATTGATGTCCTCTGATCTTTTTCGTATTTAAAATTGAGACAGAGAAAACATGGTCGTTTTCAATGAATCAAAACTCAATTCCTCCATATTTCTACTTGACATAACTTTCCATACAACTATGACATCTTCTTCCAAAACACCCGATTCAAACCTTCATCTATCCTCAATATTTTTGGTGTTTCTTTTTTTTCGTGATCTTTCTTGGGAAGGATCACATTACGTCTCTTTCTAAACAAGCTGCTAAGTTGGGTGTTCTGATGCGCCTTTATTATTTTTTTACGCCATCCCAGTTGCTTTCTCTTTATTGGGGTGTTGTTCACTGTATGGAGTCTCTCTCTCTCTCTCTCTCTCTCTCTCTCTCTCTCTCTCTCTCTCTCTCTCTCTCTCTCTCTCTCTCTCTCTCTCGCTCTCTCTCTCTCTCTTCTCTCTCTCTCTCTCTCTCTCTCTCTCTCTCTCTCTCTCTCTCTCTCTCTCTCTCTCTCTCTCTCTCTCTCTCTCTTCTCTTCTCTCTCTCTCTCTCTCTCCTCTCCTCTCCTCTCCTCTCCTCTCCTCTCTCTCTCTCTCTCTCTCTCTCTCTCTCTCTCTCTCTCTCTCTCTCTCTCTCTCTCTCTCTCTCTCTCTCTCTCTCTCTCTCTCTCTCTCTCTCTCTCTCTCTCTCTCTCTCTCTCTCTTCCTTTGACCCTCACACATCTGGGGTGGTTCCACACACAAAGCTTTTCTGGAAACTCTTTTGCTCTTACTAACTCTCCATTCTCTTTCTCCCCGTCGATTTGGTCACTCTCTCTGTATTATCGCTATAACAACGAACACTACTCTTCTGAACTCTCACGTCGCATATATCTCTTCTGAGAAGGACTCGTGCGACACGCCTTTCTACACTGTCTCATCCTTTCTCCAACTCTCTAACTCCAGACTTAACCGCTATGCTCAATCTTACATGTACTCTACTGGTAAAGTCTGGAACACACTCCTTTTATCTGTTTTCCCAACTTCCTTTGACTTGCACACTTTTAAACGGCGTTTATCGGAACATGATCTCCATATCTGGAGTTGTGTCAACCCACAGCTCTTGAAAGAGTATATAATCTAAGGTTTTTCACTTCAGCACTTCCAAATACTCTCCAATCCCTTTCTTTTGTACTGTTGCATCATTCTCCTTATACAGTCGTTATAATAACAAACATTGCTCTTGCCAACTCTAATCGCAAACTTCCTCCTTTAAGGGAGAGGACTTTAGACTCGTCTGTCTGTCTGACCCATACTTGTCCGTTGTGCTCATTCTTTGTTAAGTCTTGAACACCTTATTGCACAAGAATTTTTTTATTTACTCTCATGCATAACGCAGTGTCTCGGGACATTTGGCCTTTAATTTGAACGTACTTTATACATTCATAATTCTAGTAGAAGCTGTTGTGTAGGCCTCTTGACATTTCCACCAGGGTCAACCATAAAATAACTATTTTTGTGTTAATTAAACTAAGTCAGACTTAATGGGTTATTATTATTATTTTTATTATTATTAGTAGTGGTAGTAATAGTAGTAGTAATGATATTCCCAATATTTGCGTTGTGATAGATTAACTCAGAGGGAAATAGAGATGTTTCTTTTTCGTCAGTAGTAGTAAGATGTGTTACTAAACATTGTTCAGCCTTTTTCATTCATGTAATCTAAATTCTTTCAACACACACGTTTACTTTAACAGATTTATCCCTCTCATTTGAACTATAAAATAATTAATACTGTTTATCTCCCTAACCTTATTAACCATCATAGTTTTAATTCCATCCCATGGAGTTTCTACTAAGTTTTTCTTTCAACTTTCCGAATCAGGTTTCAACTCCCAACGTATCCCTCCTACACAAGCTCTCTCTCTCTCTCTCTCTCTCTCTCTCTCTCTCTCTCTCTCTCTCTCTCTCTCTCTCTCTCTCTCTCTCTCTCTCTCTCTCTCTCTCTCTCTCTCTCTCTCTCTCTCTCTCTCTCTTCTCTCTCTCTCTCTCTCTCTCTCTTCTCTCTTCTCTCTTTCTCTCTTTCTCTCTTTCTCTCTCTTCTCTCTCTCTCTCTCTCTCTCTCTCTCTCTCTCTCTCTCTCTCTCTCTCTCTCTCTCTCTCTCTCTCTCTCTCTCTCTCTCTCTCTTTTTATTTTTCCCCCCTTTTTTCCCTCTTCTTTTTCCTTTTCCCTCTTCACTCTCCTTTCTTTACTTCCTCTCTCTCACTTGACCTCAACTTCTTTGCATCATACCCGTAATGACCTTTTGACATTCTCTTCTACACTCTAGTACCTCACGCCCCTTAAATCACTCTCCTTTTCCTTCTTATGTCTTTCCAAGTCTTCTCAAAATTTCTTTTCAATCATCAATTCCAACGAGGTCTTCGTCTTCTAATTCCTCTCATACAATATATATATATATATATATAATATAATATATATATATATATATATATATATATATATATATATATATATATATATATATATATATATATATATATATATATATATATATATATATATATATATATATATATATATATATATATATATATATATATATATATAT